>JAMKCH010010045.1:0-39997 GCA_023653785.1 Ophioderma brevispina
GATCAGGGGCCGCGCGGCGGGGTGACAATTGGTTTTCAAGGAGAGTTTCACCTTCCCTTTCAGGAGTCATACCGGAAAACGAAATACATTAGACAAAAAATTTGGTTCATTGTATATAACCTGTCATTGTGTATGTTTGAAGGTGGTATTATGGTTTATAACCAGAGAACTACGCTTTATTATTTTTTAAGCTTTTAATAATAGTTAAACTTCGCAATAAACGGTTCTGTGCAAAGGAGCAGGTACATGGAATGGGTGCCAGAAAATGCCAAGCTGGGGGAATGGGAAATTTTAATAAATTTCGATGTTATCCCGAATTTACATTCGAATTAAGTATTGAATCACTATAAAACTTCATTTTTATTATTTATTCCAAGGACCCCAGCAAGTTGCAAAGAAACCCTCACTACACTGCCAACTGTATGACTTTTCAGCGCGATAAACAAATTGATTTCCGCGGGAAAATACCAGGCAACTGCATGATGCGCGCGCACTCAGTTGCCGCCAGACGACAGCGGTGGTGTACGGACTAGAAGCCATACCAAAATATATATAATATGCGTCTAATCTGTGTTTTTCATACTTTTAGAGGAAAAATACATGTTTATTTGTTATATTTATTTTATGGATAACTGTCTCATAATAGCACAAAAAAATGCAGTCGCAAATTATCAAATTCTCAAACGATGCTAAATGAAAACAAACAACACCAGGTGGGACAGACATCTGGCCAGGACACTTGAGGACACTCACAGCTGTGAACTGCATGCACATACAGGAATGCACACATGCATGGAGGTTCAGGGCACAAGTGAGTTGCTTTTAGAGGGACAGGAGGTGGTTTTTTTTGAGAATAAGAATTTCTCATAAATGCCATTTGATAGGTTGTAGACCCCTACCGAGAAAATTTCGAAGGTGTATTGGACAAACAAGTAAAAAGAAAACCGCAAACTTTGTTTGAAATTTTGATTTTGAACTGCGTCCACTCTAACAAAGACTCTGTGACAAAGCTCAGTACAGGAATTAGCTACAATTGCTATTCCGACATATTTATTAAATCAGCAAGCTTTATTAAATACACATTACAAAACATTATAAAAACAACAAACAAATTGAACATTAAAAAAAGACGAGCCCGCAGTTTGGGACCTAGACGCAGGGGGATACCCGACCAGAGGGGGGTCTTTGGCAAGGAATAGAAAAAATGATTGCAATCAGTAGCTGTGGATTAAAAGATTAACAACAAAGACAATTGCTTAAAAACAGCAGAGATTAATATTAAAAAGCCCAGGTCAACCACGGTGGTTCAACTTGAAACAAAAGATACTAAAAGAGGTGCACAGAACGATTCTGCACACTTTATCCCGCACATTTTTAAGGAAAGTTTGTTTGGACATTTTAACCAGGTGCTTGGAGATTTTAAGTTTTCAGGGGATATACATCCTCTGCTACCAATTTCAAGGGCGATGAATTCCCATGAAGAAACCGGTCTTTTAAATCACTAACGAGGGCGGGCTATTTGTCTGTCTTCCTTGCATGTGCACTCTCAATATTAGGTGCAAAAGGAACGTGAGTTCAATAAGGGTGATCTGTTGAGATTAGGCAAATATAGCACTAAATCAGGACGGCTGGGAGAGGGAAGAATTGCAGGAGGGATTGTTGATTACTTGGGTTGCCATGGATGGTTCAGTAATAAGATCAAAATACGTTGGCCATCCTAACATCACAACTTTTGAACAAGTTGGCAAGGAAGGACAAGACAGAAATCATGTCGCAATGAATCCGGACCTGATTCAGCCTAACCTGGCAAAGCAGTAAGAATATGATGCGTGTTTGGCTAGTACCACACAACGGCATTTGTATCAAAAGACGTGACGCCATTCTATTTAGGTTGGCGAGGGTAGGGAGGGAGTCGGTTGACGCATTTAACACGAACTGGAGAACCCCCTAGGAACTCATCAAATAATTTGCTTCCATGTGAAGCATGATTCCTGAACATTTAACATTAAGAAATTGCCCTGAACTATAAGGGTTTTGACTTTATATCCCACAATGATCGAATTTCTTGAGTGACTAAGCATCACTTTGGCTATAATGACTTAATCTTGGGTTGATAGAGGCGCTGTGTGTGTTCCATACTTATTTGTTTGTGAACTTTTGACACTGTTTGAAAACTTTCTTCCCCTGTCTTTGTGTACTTTCACCCCCCAGCGCCACCAGTATGCTTTGCTTCATCAGCACCCAACATATTTATAGCTTGATGGTATAAAGTCCGGACATATTGCACAATAGAAAATTTGCGTTTTGAATCCCTTCTCGCGACATCCAGTTTTTACTAACGAAGGCTCTTTGCCTCTGAGGGCAGAGGATTGCTTAGAGACGAAAGATGAGGCAGGCATTCTTTATACAAGTGAGAAATACTACGGTCTCCTGATTCACCCGATCTCCTGTATTCACCGCTTCTCGGGCTCCGAAAATTAGGACATTTAAAGCGGATAGCAGCGATTGGCTAATACGAAACCTTCGAAAAAAAAAAAAATCATCAAAATTCATATTTTGGTATTTTTGTTACGGGCACAGCTATGCACACATAACCCGCAAGTGGTTGGCTTGAAGTCCGTGGATTAAAGACAAGGCAGTTCCAGTACTTTATCTGAGTCTGTAATTTCTATACGTGCGTATCAAAATTCCTACTTGAGATCAAGAAGCCTTTCTCGTAAAATCCCCGTTTTTAAGCGTGGCTATGTGCACCATGACCAAATACAGCTTTGCCTAGATCTTGGTTTATTATGTGCTAGTGTAAACCACAATCAGCTGTTTATTGTAGATCTTGAGACGTCATCGCTTTTTGTTTTGCGGGAGACAGTATGAACAAATGTCCTCAAATATTCATTTTTTTTCACTATTGTGATTTGTTTATACATTTAAAGCAGTTATATGGAATTGTTAACAACTTATCCTGATTATAAGTTTTAAAACAAATGCATTTCCACATTTTTTTTGATTCTCTGCAAGATCGATGCTAATCCCTTTGCCAACCCTATCTCATTTTTACAATCCACTGTATGGGAATTTAAGACAAAATGAGTGTGCCGTGGTATGCTTTAGCCTTAATACCTGTTAAAGGGGCATTTCGTGATCCACAGCCTCGTCCCCCCCGACTTGCCTAAAAAAAGTTGAGAGTTTTCTATCATCTGAACTGTTAACATTAGTAATCCATGTGCTACACTATCTTACATGCAAATGGTTGTGTCTGTGAAAGAAATTTGCGATTTGTATTTTTGTCCGTAAACGGACAGAAAATTCAGCAACAGTGCGAGGGAACCATGGGAAACAGCATGCTCAAACACAAAATGCAAAGGTCGGATCAGTCAAAACTGTGAATAAGCTTTGCTCAAGGATACTAGTGAACAATGAATAAAACCGAATGTGCTGGAATCACGAAAATTCACCTTTAAGTTCCTGTCATGAGTGTCATCAAATGAGGCTGAAAGTAGTACATTCCCACTTCTACATATTTAACCATTGCTGTTAAAAGCTCAGGGCGGGGCATTCGCTTTACTGTGACCCCATAATCCTGTAAGGGCACAAATAAAATATCTTTAAGAGTAATTGTGCAAATCTAGATGCTTAAATCAAATTTATAATAAAATGTTCAAAAATGCATTCATGTGTGTGTGTCGAAGTTTTTTCTGTAAGAAATTCACAACTTTTGTTTTTCTGTCCGTAAACGGAAAACAGACAGAAACTATAGCACACTGGTCTGTGTGTGGGACCATGGGAAAAAAAGCAATTACTCATAACATAAAACCGCAAGGTCGGGCTCAACTAAAAAGTTGTGATAGGCCTGTTGCTCAAGGATATCTAGGTGAACAATGAATAAAATGGAAGGTGCTGAAATCAGAAAGCACCTTTAATGTCATATTTGTTGTACTTTTTGGAGAAGAATGCATCCATTTCACCCTTGAAGAAGATGTTGGGACTGATAATGCTTCAAACTTTTTTAAGAGAACAAAGAACGGTTTTATGGGGAACGCTTACGATAGCAGGCAAGTTCAAATAAGTTTGCGGGTTTTTCTTTGGCACCGTGTGTCCAATAAACTCAAAACATTTTCGGAGGTGGTCTACAACCGATTCCAGTTGAAATGTGCACGAACTTCATATCCTAAAACATCTCCTCCTGTCACTTTTAAAGGCTGATCAAGAGATCCCTATGATGGTGCCCTCAATTTTAAAACAAATCATGTTTGTGTGCAAATATTTGCTAATTCACTGTGTGAAATAACTAAGCTCACATCGAAGTCCTCATAGAAAATCAGAACTTTGCTATAAAATTCCGGATCTGGAATTTTTGTTAATACACAGTATCCTATGGCACTGATATACTGTATATAAATGCTTACTGCATGAAAACAAAAAATCTGATTTATACCCAACTTTGGAATATAAAATATTTTAGGTGACTCTCCATAGTTCTAGATGACTATTTTTAATTACTATATACAAAATAATTGTATTTCAAAATCCCTGAGTCAGCCTTTAATCCAATTCCCCAATTGAAAATGCATATTTCCTGATTGCGTGATTTATTGCATGATTTATTGCATGATCACTAATCAATCGGGTGATTCACAGTTGTGATGCACTATGTTGTGTGTAACCAGGATATTAAAACTATAACTGGATGTGTATATGCTGAAATAGGTCTTGCTAAAAATTAAGAAAAACTGTAGGGCTATTCTGAACATCATGAGCTGTTCTTATAATTGTAAGTAATAATTTGTTGTAAACAAAGGCAAATATCGATCAAATTTGGTAAAATATAGGGCTAGCTGATGATTGATAAATGTTTACTTTTGTTATCAATTATGTTTTTGGTAATACAACAATCTGATATAGTCACATTAAATTGCTCAATTCCAAAGTTTGAGATGAATCAGATTTTTTGTTTTGATCCAGTAAACATTTATGTATAGTATAACTATAATAATGCCATATGATGTCTGTGTATAACAAAAATTCCAGATCAGGAATTTATAACAAAGTTGGGGTATTCTTTATGAAGTATATCGGTTTGAGCTTAGCTATTTCACACAGTGATCAGTACAAGCATTATGTATATGCAAAAACATGAATTGTTATACTTTGATTACCACCAAATAGACGGGAATTATTCGGTTGTTATCATTCCGCGCGTAAAAGTAAACCAAATGTACTCGAGCTTGTGCACAAAATCGCGCGTGCCACGCATAATATACACTCTGCGTCTCTTGAGTTGTCTTGCGCCTACATTATTCCATATCAGTTCGCACTGTTATGAGGCCCGCCTATTTGGTGGTAATCAAAGTATAGACCGTATTCAATAGCCAGCCATGTTGGTGGACAAGATAGACGCATTCCAGTACCACAATACATTCACCTGTCAATGATCCCTGTGCAATCGCTAAACATGGATCGATTGACAGCTGAATGTATTGTAGTCCTGGAATGTATGCATCTTGTCCACCAACTTGTCTGGTGGCTGACGTCATATTGAATACGGTCTATAGAAAATTGAGGGTGCCATCCTTGGGCATGGGAAATATCTGAGTCGGGGGGGGGGGCAGTCAAGAAATCCCAAATTTAAAGGTGCAACAAGAGATTTCACGTAACAGGTGTCCCTAAAAAATGTGAAAATTCGGATTTTTGCACTAATGTAAAGCTTTCGATAAAAAAAATCCCCATCTGAAAGGATTAAGCTGAGAAATGTTTCTTTGGTACAAAAATTGTGAAATTTCGAATTTCGTATAGGAGCAAATACGAAATTCAGCCTATGTTTTATATTGAACTATAAGCAAATTAAAAAATGCCTGTTTTGTCTTTTTAAAGACATTTCTGTAGCCAAATACAAGGTAAGAAATCTATTGAGTGTTTAATCAATATGAAAGTACTATTTTGACACAATATTTTGGTGCCTGAAAATCTCTCGTTGCATCTTTAAAATGCACTAGGTGGATTATGTGCACATCATTTCACACCTGGCTGCATTTATGTGATGTGTACTCATTGATATTTCACACTTAAAACTTGTTGTAAGGAATTTTATATATCAACTTTGAACCTTCAATATTTTCCTTTCATTTAAGGTGATTGCCAACGAGTTGGGAGATTTTGAGGCACCCAAATTTTGTGTCATAATAGTAATTTTATATAGACTAGACACCCAATAGCTTTCTTACCTTGTATTTGGCTACAGAAATGTCTTAAAAGAGAGAAAATAGGTGATTTTGATTTGCTTATATTTCAATATCATAGCCGAATTTTGTATTTGCTCCTATACAAAATTAAACATTTTTGTACCAAAGAAGCATTTCTTAGCTCAATCCTTTCAGATGGGGATATTTTTGATGGAAAGATTTACATCAGGGCAAAAATCAGGGACACCTGATATGTGAAATCTCTCGTTGTACCTTTAATATGCATATTGTTTGTATAATTGTTTTCTATATTGTAAATAATGTTTTTGAGTCAGTAAAATTGCCAAATATCAATTTTCCACCCTATATCCAGTATTTTCATACTTTCCTCAACTTATGACATCATAGTAACATAATGGGAATGTTGGTACTTATTTGGATACCAATGGAAAGAAAAAACTCTAAGCTATCCTGTGGTACAAAATTTATTTTAAGCCCAAACAAGTCATAACAATTTCTCAAGAACTCAATGAAAGTGATTACTTATACGGCTATCCTAGTTATTATCAGGGTCCCCAAAATGTGTTTTTTTTTTCAACTATTTAAGCCAGTAGTTATTTAAACTTAAAGGTGCAACGAGAGATTTCAAAAACAGGTGTCCCGAAAAAAATGGAAACTTCTGGCATTGTGGCACTGATTGAAAGGCTTTATATCAAAAATTCCCAATCTGTTAAGGATTAAGCTAAAATCTGGTACGAAATTTATAGGAATCGGATGTTCAGTAAGAAAAACATAGGGCACCGCCCCCTGAGGGAGTTTTGTTACAGAGAATGGCAGGCAGTTCTTAGTGCTAGTGAGGGTTAAAGGGGTACAAACATCTGTGACCAAATTTGCTCAAAAGTCTAAAAACATTTGGGAAATCGTAAGAACAGTCTATAATGTAAAAGTATACATTTTTTGGGTTATAAATTTAACCTTGGCACTTTGGACATTTGCGCATTTGATTTGAACATGATATGACAAAGTTTATCATTGGAAAATAGTGGCCTTAAAATTGTGGGGGGAAAAGTGAAATTTTGCAGTTGTGAGGGGGCAGCATCCACACCCCATCCACAACACCCGGCAACACCCTGTCCACAACACCCAACCCCCGCCCCACAACACCCCACCCCCGCCCCCCCCCAACCCCAGACAACCCCACCCCCGCCAAAAACACACCCAACCGAAACCCAAGCCCCCCCTCCAACACCCTGCCTAAAACCCACCCCCCCTTCCACACAACCCCTTGAGCACCAACTACCCCAGCCCCTCCCCAACCACCCCGCACGAACCCACCAAACAGCTGAGTCATCCACAACCACTGTCCCAAACCCCACGAACCCGCAAACACCCAGCACCCTCACCAAACACCCCGCGGGCCCAACAACCCCACCCTCCCCAATACACCCTGGGCAACACCCCATCCGACGGCCCCAACATTCCGCAACACCCCATCCCCCTCGCCCCAAACACCCAGCCCCCGCGCGGCCCCAACACCCCCTAACCCAACCCCCCCCCCACCAACACCCCGCCAACACCCCATCCCCTCCCCCCAAACACCCCCGCCGCAATCGCCAACACCCCATCCCCCTCCACTACCCCCAACACACCGCAACACCCCCTCCCCCTCCCCAACACATCCGCAAAACCACCCCCTCTGCCAACACCCCTCCCCTCTCAACACCCGCAACACCCCAAAACAACCAAAAAACACCCCCAACACCCCGCTACACACCATCCCCTCCCCAACACCCCGCAACACCCAACCCCATCCTCAACACCCCGCAACACCCACACCCCTACCCACTCCACCCCGCAACGCCCCACTCCTCACAACACCCCGCAACCACCCACCCCTCCCAACACCCGCAACACCCCACCCCCATCTCCCCAACACCCCTCTCCTTACCACCTTACTCCCTCTCAATACCCCACCTGCCTCCAGGAAAACAGAAATTTGCAAATCCAAGTACTGTTTCCAGCGAAGAGCAATTACGCATATTTAATTAGATCAAAAAAAAATGCCCCTTTAATTGTCCCAAATGGCACTTTGACCAACTATGATTCACACCAAAGATGTTGGCAGGAATAGTTCTTTATGGTAGCAAAGGGAATTTGCCTATCCGATGTACCGTTTCAGACAGCAGCATTAGCATAATTAATTAGCTCATTTGCATAGTAAGCCGCAAATATCAAAACTTTCAAACTGGCCAAAAAAGATGCGCCCCAATACAGGCTTTCATGCAGTGAAGGAATTTGGGGTATCCGATGTTGTTACGTTTAAAAAATAGTAGCAATTACGAAAGATTTTATGCATATTAATTAGCTCATTTGCATACCTAATTATCCCAAAATACCACCCCAAATTCTAATAATCAGGTCGAGAACTCTTAACCGCTTCCTTACACCAAGTTACATCATTATATGCCTTACGAACTCTAGATAACTGTACACAAGCTTTTTTTTCTTAATTATGGCCCAAAAATTAGACATAATTAAGCATATTTTACGCCCCAAAAAATGCCACTTGACCCAATTATGATTCATAAAAAGATGCCATGGCTAGTATTTCTGTTATGCAGCGAAGGAATTTTGCCTATCCGTGTATCTGGTTTCAGAGATACAGTAATTAGACATATTTAATTAGCTCATTTGCATAACCTAAGCGGGCATTATCACCACCTTTCAAATTGCAAAAAAGATGGCAACTGATAGGGCTTTCATGCAGTGAAGAAGGAATTTTCGGTATCTGATGTACCGTTTTTTCCAAATTATAGCAATTACGCTGATTTTTTTGCAATTAATTAGCTCATTTGAGCTACTTAATTGGCCCAAAGGCGCCCGAAATCTAATCAGTCGAGAAAAACTCTCCAGGCCCGATCCCTTCCACCAAGTTACAACATACGCCTTAGGAACTCCAGAAACAACTTGTACACACGCCTTACGGGAAAATTTTCGTTCCATTTGCAAATTACATACTAATTAACAGCTAGCATATTTACACCCAAATCTAATAAGGTCGAGAAATGTGGACCGCGTCTCCACCAAGTTACATCATCGTAGCCAACGAAACTCAGATAAATCGTACACAAGCATGTGAACAACGGACGGCGGGAAGACAGGACCGCATGACAGACAGACAGGAAAGTAATTACTAAGTCTCTGGCGATCAAAGTTCAGGCGAGGACAAAAATGGATGAGAAAGAATGGGAAAGCCCATTCCCCCAGGTGCCATAAATAGCAATTGCCTCCCTAAAGCCAATGGATCATGATTGTCCTTCCAGGACCTTAAAGGGATTAGCAGCGATATTCGAGAGAATCGAAAAAGTTGGAAATGCACATCTCGACTATAAATGAAGGAAACAGTGGTACAATCCATATAACTGCTTTAAACCACCACACCACAAGTGAAAAAAAATTAATGTGTTTGAGGAAAGTAATACCGCCCACAAATAAACATAGTCGATGGCGTATCAAATCACACGAAACGCTGATTGCGGTTTTACACCAGAACAGAATGAATAACCATCAATCATGTTGTGTCGAGGTTAAACGGTAGTGATCATGGTGCAACAATACACACTTAAAACGTGGGATATCACAGGAAAGGTTCTTTTTGATCTAAAGCAGAATTTGATACGCACATATAGAAATTACATTTGGAATCAGATAAAAAGTACTGCCTTGTTAAATACACGGATTTAAAGCCAAACACTTGAAGGTTATGTTCACATATCCATGCCAATAACAAAATACACAAAATATAATTGATGATTTTTTCGATATTACAGATTAGCAAATCGCTGCTAATCCCTTTAAAAATCAGACCCAACCAACTGGTTAAGTGAGGTGCCTTGGGTGGATCCAGGAGGGTGTTGGTATTAGTCCATCACACAGTGCAAGTTGAGAAAGTGTTACCTCAATTAAGTCATTTAATCCCACAAAAATCCTATTCCTAACACATAAAAAAACCGTGATATACTCAGTTAGCTCACAAAACACTAGTACTTATTTTAGCATGATGTTGAAATGTCTTGATGGTTCTTCTCAACTTCTTGAACAATTATTGATCCCTAAGTATGACATGATTTTGTACATTACAATAGGGGAAACTTGCAAGGGCATTAGGGATGATTCAAAACACCTCTGGGTGGTCATGAAGGATTAGGATTACCATGGAATATGAAAACACTACATAAAACAATGTTATATATTACATCTCATGGAATATGCATGACAAATCATGCTATTCATGGCTTTGATTCCGTGGGAAATAGTCCGTTTCCCTACCCTTGTACCAGAGTACTTGCGTGTTAATAAAAACTACAACATGGTTTAATCGAGGAAATAGGGCAAACTATTTCCCTTGGTACTGGACACGGGCCTTACACCCTGAACCTGAAGGTGAGAGGCTGGGCTAGCCCCAGTTACCTCAGGGAAATAGGGGCCCATTCTCTACTCTAACCATGTAGTATGTATAAATATACTAAAAAAACAAGTATTGCAACAGCCTAGTCTGAAAACACCAAAACAAAATGCAGAAAGCATTATTTTTATTTCTAGTTTTTTATTGGGATTTTTCTCCATATAGGGGTTGCAATTCATTAGTGGTTTGTGCAGTTGCCAACATCATTACCAGACCTGCTTATTGGTAATGTTAAATACAGAAAAAAAGTAATCATTTAAAAAACAAATTATTGTATTTGTTGCAGGCCCACGCATTGCACTCCAAATATAATGGCATGTACAATCCTGATGGCCCCACTTGCTGAACTTGGCTGTATTGCAGTTAGCATATCAGGTTGTAAGGAAGAGAGTCCATTATGTGTGCGAACTCCAATGGTGCATCATGTCAGAGAGAATGGAGATGAAGGAAGATATGGACTTGCATCTCAAACTGGTAACACATGAAGATAACAGGTACTATCAATCATTAATAGTTCACTGAAACACTAATACAAACCATGCCAAAAAAGCAATATCGGGAGTTCCTGTTGCACCAGGAATGGTGTATAACATTTTGGTAGTAGTAGTAATTCCAAAGCTTTAAATCGGTTTTGTTTCCTGTGAACGGGGGTGGCCGATTTACCTGACACTTTGACAGAAATAGCCCTTGCCCCCTTCTTCCACTTTGCCTGATTCAGTGTCAGTCATCAGCCCCAACACTCCTATTCTATCATCCACTGCTTTATCCAGGTCTCTGGGCAGTCCCCTCTCCTCAAACCCCACCTCGAACTCAGAATCACTCCTTTAAAAACATGCAGTCACCCCCCTCAGAAGGTTGCCCATTACCAACATTACCCCATTGGCCTTTGCAACCATTCCACCCGCTTCTTCCAACCCAACATCTGCACAAGTCTTATTAGAGATCCATCACTTCAAAATCACACCTCACTCGTCTACATCGCTCTCTCTGTCCTAAAAATCCCCCATCTCATTTTTGCTCAGACACCATGTCTACTCACCGTACAGCATCATCAATCTCACGCAATGCTTATACACCATTCATCTTCAAAGGAAATCTTTCCCATGTAGCATCTCTCCACATTCCTAAGTTTCACCTGTTTCACCAAAATCCAAAATAATTATAACTGGGATAGCTCTAAGTAATCACTTTTGGTATTTTACAGATAATGTTCTATCTGGTTTTGAATAACTTTATTTCTTCTTTCATAGGTTCTTTCAAAGTCCGAGGTCTTGACAACCAACTAGCTCACATTCCAAGCTCTGTGGCCAACAAAGAGAAGGGCACGATCACAATGTCAGAAGGGAAACTATGGGAAGGGCGTAGGCTTTGCACCCATCAATTGGTTGAAGCAAGGTGTCTTATGCCAACACGCAACCAGCAAAATATGGCCAAATTCATTCAGGTTTGTAACTGGAAATAATTGGGGTTTATTAGACCATTTTATTGGACTAGTCAGATTCCTTCTGCTTGGGATTTATGAGTAAAGGTTGAAAAAAAACCTTTGGGGGGGCCACCATCAAAAAAAGCACCAGAAAAGGCCCTGATTAAAGGATGTATGCTGGCAGACCCATATGTGGAAGAAGTGTGGGGCAATGCACTCCCCAGATTCACCCAAAAAGATCCACTTTTGTGCATGTGTTAAGATGTGCCCTAAATCTTCACTTGGGAGAAATCCTAAAGATCCACTTTTTGAGTAAAAGTGATAACAAAAAAATGTTATGAAATTATGTTACTATAAATTGGACAGTATATTGGTGAATACAAAAGTTTGTTAATGTGATGGGTTGGTTTAGCATTTGCAGGGCTTGTGATCTTGGAATTTTTTTCCTTGATTCAGGGTTTTGTGGCCAAAAAAGTTGTTCCTAAATAAAGGGTTATTGTATTCTCAGCATGATTTGGCAACTTTGGCCCATTACATACCAGTTACAGTGCTTAATGTCGATCAATCATTAATGTTGCAATCCCCAACGTATCAAACCATTATAAAATTTATATAGAAAGCTATATAATGTTTTTCAACATTATATACCCAACTTTTTTTTTGGGAAAATATTCTCTGAACTGTAAACTATTCCTACTTTAAAACCAACACGTGACATTAACTAAGATTGAAAACACACCGCAATGCAAGTTTTGACATGTTATTATAATTTTTTATTTAAGCATCAAGATTTGCACAATCCACAGTTGCTCTTAAAAGGCGCCCGGACTTTTTAAACACAATTCATGTTTTTTTGCATATATTAAATAATGCTTTGTCCTAGACTAAATACTGTGTGAAAGAATAGCTAAGCTCAAATCGCAGCCCTTCATATAGAAAATCACAACTTTGTCATAAAATTTTGGATCCGGAATGTTTGATAACCACGGTATCCTTTGGCACGTAATACTATACATAAATGTTACTGTATCAAACGAAACATCCGATTTCATGCTCAAAACTTTTGATTAGCATTGTAGTTACTATCTTTAGTCTAGTTGACTATTTTAATTATTCCGCAAAAAAATTATATTTCGACAATCTCGGAGTCAGCTCTTTAATATGCGGCAATTGCAAGGTATACTTGATTCTTGAAAGGCCCGCCTTGTTCATGATTTTCTCTTACAGGAATATGGGTGTACGAGTTGAAAAAAGCAACATCTCAGCTTCAGATTACAGTCGTAAATATGTTGAAGAAAGAGGCATGCACTACCTACATCTTTGATGATAGAAATTTAATAGGTCTCTGCCGAACAAAGTTCAGGCGAGACAAAAATGGATAAAAAAATGGGAAAAGCCCATTCCCCCAGGTGCCATAAATAGCAATTGCTCCCTAAAGCCAATTAGGATAATGGTCTTCCAGACCTTAAAGGGATTAGCAGCGATATTGCGAGAGAATCGAAAAATGTGGAAATGCACATCTCTAACTTATAAATGAGGAACAAGTGTGTACAATCCATATAACTGCTTTAAACCACCAAATAGTGAAAAAAAATTAAGTGTTTGAGGAAATTTGTAATACCGTCTCCCACAAATAAACATAGTGATGGCGTCTCAAAATCTACACTAAACAGCTGATTGCGGTTTACACCAGAACAGAATGAATAACCATCAATAATGTTTGTGTTTGAGGTTAAACTGTATTGATCATGGTGCACAATATCACACTTAAAACGTGGGATATTCACCAGGAAAGGCTTTTTTGATCTAAAGTCAGAATTTTGATACGCACATATAGAAATTACAGAATCAGATAAAAGTACTGCCTTGTCTTAAATACACGGATTTCAAGCCAACCACTTGCAGGATATGTTCACATATCCATGCCAATAACAAAAATACAAAAATATTAATTTTGATGATTTTTTCGATATTTCAGATTAGCAAATCGCTGCTAATCCCTTTAAAAATCAGACCCAACTGGTAAGTGAGGTGCCTTGGGTGGATCCCAGAGGGTGTATTTAGTCCATCCCACAGTGCAAGTTTTGAGAAATGTTACCTCAATAAGGTCATGTAATCCCACAAAAATCCTATTCCTTTAACACATAAAAACCGTGACTTATACTCATTTAGCTCACAAAACACTAGTACTTAGGTAATTTTTAGCATGATCATGAAATGTCTTGTGGTTCTCAAACTTCTTGAACACTTATTATCCCTAAGTACTGACATGAATTTTGTACATTACAATATGGGCAACTTGCAAGGCATTATGGGATTGATTCAAAACACCCTCTGGGTGGATCCTGAAGGATACCATTGAATATGAAACACTACATAAACAATGTATATATTATTACATCTCATGAATATTCATGAACATAATCATGCTATTTCATTGGCTGATTCCCTTAGGGAAATAGTTCCGTTTCCCTACAACCTTGTCCCCAGAGTCACATTGCAGTGTAATAAAACAAATACCACATGGTTTATATCAGGGAAATAGGGCACACTATTTTCCCTTGGTACTGGACACGGGCCTATCACCCTGAACCTGAAGGTGATAGGCCTGTAGCTAGCCAGTACCTCAGGAAAATAGTGTGCCCTATTTCTCCTCTAACCATGTAGTATTTGTATAATATACTAATAAAACAAGTATTGCAACAGCCTAGTCTGAAAACACCAAAACAAAAATGCAGAAAATGCATATTTTTTATTCTATGTTTTTATTGGTATTTTTCTCCATAGGGGGTTGCAATTCATTAGGTGGTTTGTTGCAGTTTGCCAAAATCATTCCAGACCTGCTTATTTGGTAATTGTTAAATACAGAAAAAAGTAATCATTTAAAAACAAATTTTATTGTATTTGTTGCAGGCCCACTGCATTGCACTACACATATAATGGCATACAATCCTGATGCCCCACTTGCTACTTTGGCTGATTTGCAGTTAGCATATCAGGTTGTAAGGAAGAGTCCATTATGTGTGCGAACTCCAATGCTGCATCATGTTCAAGAGAGAATGGAGATGAAGGAAGATATGGACTTGCATCTCAAACTGGAAAACATGCAGATAACAGGTACTATCAATCATTAATAGTTCACTAAACACTAATACAACCATGCCAAAAACTCAATATCGGGAGTTTCCTGTTTGCACCAGGAATGGTGTATAACATTTGGTAGTAGTAGTAATTCCAAAGCTTTAAATCCGGTTTTGTTCCTGTGAACGGGGGTGGCCGGATTTACCTCACACTTGCAGCAATAGCCCTTTCCCCCTCATTCCACTTTGCCTGATTCAGTGCATCCTCAGCCCAACCCTCCTACTTCTCTCCTCCACTTGCTTATTCCATGTCTTCTTTGGCAGTCCCCTCTCCTCAAACCGCCCACCTCGAACTCAGAATCACTTCTTAAAACATGCCCGTCACCCCTCCTCAGCATGTGCCCATACCAACATACCCCATTTGCCTTTGCCAACCATTCCACCGCTTCTTCCAAACCCAACATCTGCATCAAGTCTTATTCAGATCCTTCAACTTCACATCACACATCACTCTCACCATCGCTCTCTCTGTCCTAAAAATCCCCCATCTCATTTTTGCTCAGACACCATGTCTTACTCCCATACAGCATCATCAATCTCACGCAATGCTTATACACCATTCATCTTCAAAGGAAATCTTTCCCATGTAGCATCTCTCCACATTCCTAAACGTTTCACCTGTTTCACCAAAATCCAAAATAATTATAACTGGGATAGCTCTAAGTAATCACTTTTGGTATTTTACAGATAATGTTCTATCTGGTTGAATTAACTTTATTTCTCTTTTCATAGGTTCTTTCAAAGTCCGAGGTCTTGCCAACCAACTAGCTCACATTCCAAGCTCTGTGGCCAACAAAGAGAAGGGCACTATCACAATGTCAGCAGGGAACTATGGGAAGGCTTATGCCTTTGCCACCCATCAACTTGGTTTGAAAGCCATGTGTCTTATGCCAGACACAGCACCAGCAAATAGGGCCAAAATTCTTCAGGTTTGTAACTGGAAATAATTGGGGTTTATTAGACCAATTTTATTGGACCTAGTCAGATTTCCTTCTGCTTTATGAGTTAAAGGTGAAAAAACCTTTGTGGCTGGGCCACCATCAGAGAAGCACCAGAAAAAGGCCCTTGATAAATTATGTATGCTTGCAGACCCATATGTGGAAGAAGTGTGGGGCAATGCACTCCCCAGATTCACCCAAAAAGATCCACTTTTTGTTGACATGTGTTAAGATGTGCCCTAAATTCTTCACTTGGGAGAAAATTTCCTAAAGAATCCACTTTCTTGAGTAAAAATTGATAAAAAAAATGTTATGAAATTATGTTAATATAACTTTGGACAGTATATTGGTTGAATACAAAAGTTTTTTAATGTGATTGGGTTGGTTTAGCATTGCAGGGCTTGTGATTCTTGGAATTTTTCTTGATTTCAGGGTTTTTTGGCCAAAAGTTCCTAATATAAAGTTTATTTATTTTCAGCCTGATTTTGGCACTTTGGCCCAATTACATTACCAGTACATTGTATTAATGTCATAATCTATAATGTTGCAATCCCAAAGTATCAAACCATTAATATAAAATTTATATAAAAGCTATATAATTTTTTTTCTAACATTATATACCCACTGGGAAATATTTCTCTGAACTGTAAACTATTCATACTTTTAAACCAACACTTTGACATTCACAAGATTGAAAACACACGAATGCAAGTTTTGACATTTTATTATAATTTTTATTTAAGCATCAAGATTTGCACAATCCACAGTTGCTCTTAAAAGGCGCCCTCAATTTTTAAACAAATCATGTTTTTTTGCATATACGTAATGCTTGTCCATATACTAATCACTGTGTGAAATAGCTAAGCTCAAATCGAAGCCCTTCATATAGAAAATCACAACTTTGTCATAAAATTTTGGATCCGGAATTTTTGATATACACAGTATCCTATGGCACGTAATACTATACATAAATGTTTACTGTATCAAAACGAAAAATCCGATTCATCTCAAACTTTTGATTTATGCATTTTAGGTTACTATCTTTAGTTCTAGTTGACTATTTTTAATTATTCCGCAAAAAAATTATATTTCGAAATCTCTGAGTCAGCCTTTAATATGCGGCAATGCAAGGTATACTTTGATTCTGAAAGGCCGCCCTTGTTTCTGAATTTCTCTTACAGGAATATGGTGTAAGTGTTGAAAAAATGCACACATCTCAGCTTCAGATTACAGTCGATAAATATGTTGAAGAAAGAGGCATGCACTACCTACATCCCTTTGATGATATCAATTTAATATGTGGTCATGGAAGGTAATTAGATTTAATCCAGGAAAATACAAAACTAGATTATTCCATTTAAAAATATATAAAAAGAGGGCAAGATAGGAATGCATCCAGATCCAAATCAGCTGTTGCTTTAAGTCAGTATAAGTGGTATACTGGGTGTGACCATTAAACAGTGGCAGCACCAGAGGGGGGAGGGCAGGGGGGAAATTTCCCCCCTAATTTTTTTTCTCCCCCCCCCCCCCCCCCCCCCCCCCCGACTGAAAGAAAAATGAGGGATTTTTGGCAAAATTCGGCAATTTGGGGCCAAAAATCACCAAAACTTTTGGAAAAATCAGTGATTTGGGGCCAAAAATCAACAAATGTACCCCCCAAAATTTCATATTTGCCCAAAAAAATTTCACTTTTCCAAAAAAAAAAAATCACTTTTCCTTCATTCCCCCTCCTTTTAACTAGGTTAATAAACCCTATCACAACCAAAACTCAATAAAACTCACTGAGCTGAGGCTAGAAAATGCAAAAGGTCCAAAAAGATGCGATGACTGCATCATACGAACACACATATGGGCACAAAATCGCTGGTGGTGCGCCGGTAGCCCCACGTTCAAATCCCACCCAAGATGTCCAATCTTCTTTAGCTTCTATCCCCTTCCCTTTTCTTAGGAGGCTAGAAAGTATAACAGTGTTAGGATTAATTGACATCAAAATAGTGGTACATAACCTAAAATTATTATTTTCATAATGCATCCTACTCTATAGGATTGATGATGTCCATCACAAAATACAGTAAAAATGCCTCTTCTAGCCATATATCTTTAACAGCTGACATCAGTTGAGTCTCTAATTTTCTGAATTGCTGCAATTTTTTGACATATTGTTCTAGGAAAAAATCTCCATTTCAATACCTTTGCAGTTGTGGTCTAGAATCCTTGAGGAAGTGTCGGATCCAGATGTGATCATTGTATGTTGTGGGGGAGGAGGTTTACTTTCTGGAATAGCAGCTGCCGTAAAGTTACAAGGCAACACCAGCTCAACCAGAGTGTATGGAGTAGAACCAGAAAATGGTAAGTGTGACCGCAGTAGGATGTCTGACATTAACTAATAGGGTTAAGTATTTGGTATATAAATTAGGGTCATCTGCATTTTCACCTTATTCTTAGCTATTCTTTGCAAAATCAACTGTGATGTACATGTACAGGTACATTTTCTGTACACAAGGCTTACAGCTTTAAGAAGTCTTCAATGATGTTACCCTAGTCTGTAAAACTGACTGCACTGGTAATGACTCTCTGTACACAGGACCAACAATTTAACATCCTCTCCAATGGACAACTTATTTTCATGGTTCATATGCCCAATTATAAATAAGCAATTTATGAACTTGGTACTCTAACAAATCTAAGCTAGTGATCTCACTGGGATTTGAACTGGAGCCTTGATGCACCTGAGGCAAATACCTTATAACTGATCGAGTACTCTCTCTCCATATCTCCGAGACATGACCGGGGTTAGAATTGATGTTCATTCTGTTTTTAAGCTCCAGTAGCATTTGTGAGTGATACTTCAAGTAAGCTTGCAGTAACATGATATGGAGGGCACTAATTTTGATAATATTGAGTGGTAATATATTTGAATCAGTTAATAGCTCTTTACTACTGTGCACTTGTACAATTTGTTTCTCTGGCAGCCAACACTATGTATCAAAGTCTACAAGCTGGTGAAGCTGTTAAAGACCCGACTGTCCACACGGTAGCAGCAGGTCTAGCACCCCCTTTGGCAGGTAAGATATTTTGCCTCTAAAAAAGCTGGGGTTAAACAAGATGATTGCACCAGGGGTCACTTTTTTGGCCAAAAAGGTATCTTATGGTACGTTTTTGGGGTTTTCAGATACTGTAAAGTGGAAATTTTCGCGCTACATTAATTTTCGCGCTTTTCGCGCACTTCTGAGCTAGCGCGAAATTAAAAACCCGCGAAAATGTTTATTTTGTGTGTAGGTCTATGTAGGATAGCTGAAAAGAGCGAATTTAAAAACAAGCAAAAATGTTGAAAATTGCTGAAACGCGAAAAATTACATGCGCGAAAATTATCACTTTTACAGTAATCAGAAGCAATTCTTGACATTAGAATAAATTACAGAATACATGTGTGAATATTATCAACTCAGTTCTATCAATTGCTTCCAAAATGCCAAAACACCTACAAATTACTGGATATTTTTAGCCTAAAGGTGGGTTCATACTTCATCGGCAGATGTCTGCAGACGCTAAACTTTCGAACATGCTTTTTACGCAATGCGTATGTTCATGCATCCCGCACACAAAGCATGTTTGAAAGGCTAGCATCGGCCGACGTCTGCTAATGAAGTATGAACCCACCTTAAGGTGCATTTCGTGACTTTAGCACCGCAGTTGTTTATTTATGGCTCAATAGATATCCCAAAGATCGCTCTTGTCATTTCTGTCAATTTATGGACAAAAATACAAAATGGAAATAACTTGTTGAGGAGATTGAATTTGCATACATGTATATGAATTAAGCACACACAATACCAACAGTTTAGGTTTAATAATCTCCACTGACTTCTGGGGTGTAATGCTGTTATCATAATCTCATGCTATATGCAGCTTTCCCATCATGTTTTTCATTTGGCAAAATGAAACGAGCCAATAGAAAAGGAGCTGGATAGGATTTTTTTCCCTTGGTATTGCTTAACCATCTGCTCTACATAACGAAACCTCAGTCTTTCTCCTATTTCCTAACACCATTTCTCTTTTCTTTCCTACCAGGAAGCAATACATACAAACATTGTCATGCCTTTGTGGAGGATATAGTATTAGTATCTGATGATGAGATCATAGACGCTGTGTCATTCCTATACAAAACTGGATTAGTAGTTGAACCATCTGGTGCAGCAGCATTTGCTGCTCTTAGGTCTTCAAAGATTCCAGATGTCAAAGGTAAAAGAGTGGTAGTAGTGATCACTGGTGGTAATGTCACTCCTGAGGAATTAAACGATCTTGTAACTTTATAACAGAGGATGAATGTGTGTACATGTTTTTAGAACATTGTAATGTTGTGTACATATATCTATTTTGTGATTTCAACAAATGTAATGTGATCATCAAAAATGAGTTGTCAGGCAAACTAAAATTTAGATTTCAATTTCATATCATGTGCAATTTACCAAGCTAAATTTTGCTCAAAACTCCCACCACAATTGGATTTACAGTTCTGGAGATATGGTCCTTTCAGTGTTGCTCAGAACATTTATACAAAGGAAAATGAATACTTAAAATTGTGTACCATATATCTCAAAATCAAAGTGATAAATGACTCATTTAGCTAGATCACATCAGGAATATTAAATACACTGTGCCTCAATTTTGCCTTGATTTGATATTGAGAATCCCTTGATTAACTTGACACAAGTCAGGAAGACAATTTGGAAGCTCCCTCATGAAAAGGTAAATACTCCTTTGTATGTGCCTATTATATCAGGACCCTTATTTTCTATGAATATTTTGATGCATTTTCTATAAACATTGTGAGTCACCATAGCATTGTGTACTAGTCTGGGATAGAATTAGGTGGCCAATCCGCATACTCGTTTTCTGTCATTCAGCACGGTGTGGACTGTGATTGGTTTGGCTGCAGAGTTTGGGTGGGGCATGTTTGATCAAAATACGAGTTTAAAATGTTAAAAGTATCCATTTAATTTGGGTGTTTGACTCATGGGCATGGAATTCATGTTAAGTAAACCACCTTTTTCCATAAGCATTGATTGTTCACAGTAATTAGGTCCAAAATCATAATTTAAATTGAGCTAACCTACACTTGTCCAATTATGGCAGACGTCTGTTTTGCAGAATGTCCACCACTGTAATTTGTGCATTAAAGTTGTTAGCTCTCACATAATGGCAGTATATGGAAAGTATCACAAACAGTTCCGTATTGTAAAGTGATCGAGAAAAAAAAAATGTAGCAAATTTTGCTCCAGATGTAAACCACCCTTCACACAAACACTATGAGCTAGTAAAATCTCAATTCCCTTGGCACAGTTCAGTAGCTTTCAATTCACCAATGTATTTAGAAAATTCACCCCGTGGTTTTTGGGTATGATGTATGATATCCAGATCACATAAGGTCAGTTTATGTCAATGTATGTACAAGTACAACCCACTGAACTGTCTTTGGTGGTTGAGCATATTGTAACTCATGTAACAGCTACAAACAGCGTTTAGGTACAGTTCATTGTGATGTGACTTTAAAAAATGGATACCTTGTCATGGTACAACTGGTTCATCCGTAGATCATGATTATACACAGCCTCTGACACAATGTACATATCACTCCAGGTATAAAATCCATAGCATCAAAATGGTGTAATTATCTTGAAATTGGGAGGCTCAATTTTTCAATATTGTTACAGGGTGTCCCAAAAAAGGTTACATTATGGAAAATATCACTTAAAGTGCAATATATATAGTAATAGTTTTCTCTGAAATTAATGGCATATCTTTCCTCTAAATCTCTACCAATTTTCTGTTTTCCATTATCTTACTTGTTTTCTCTTTTATGAGTGTGTGAATGATATGTGACAATATCATGGGTAAAAAATATGAATGAAGTCATAGCAGGTTTGCTGAGGTTTTTATTGCAGGAATTTTTCTCTCGTATGTGGGAGAATGCATAAGAAAATTGTCCTCACATTTCTGTGTTGCCTGTACATTCCTGGTTCTATTTGAGCCCTCAAAAATACTGCTCTGGTTTATTTGCTATTCAGCATTAAAAAGAACCTAGCTTGGAAAGGCACTGAAGGGGCAATTCCATAACATTGGAAAGGGGGAAACAATATCTGTTAGGAATGTTGGCAGCTGTCCAAGAATGTGAGCAATGCAGCTGTTAGCACCTGGAGTACTAAAATGATACTAAAGTGAAAAAGTAATTTCCAATTTTTTTTTGTGGGCTGCCAGCTATAGCTGGAGGACCACTTAGCAATCCATTGTATGTGTGGATGTGTCTCACTAAAATGTTATTTTTTTTAAAAATTGAAGTTAATTTTTTAAATAAATTGACCTCAATTGAAAAAGTTTAAGTTCAATTGGAACCAAACTTGTGTCATATGTGCACCATGGGATCCCTCATATGTTGATGAGGGCAAAAGGTCATGTGCCATGGTCAAAGGTCATGTGAGGTCAAGTTGAAAAATTTACTAAAAATGTAAATTGATCTCAATTGAAAAGTTAAAGTTCAATTGGAACCAACCTTGTGTCGTAGGTGCACCAATGTCATGGAGCGGCCCACAGCTTATATTCTTTGAATATAGTGGACGCAAAAGCCGAGAACTGCGAAATTCTAGTTTTATTTAGGGGACACCTGGTATTATACATTTAGTGGCAACAGCTTGACATTGTGGGATCTTATAACTAACAAAATGTAGGAAAAGACACTTTTTTGACAGTTCACTCAAATATGCAAAATCTGTCAAAATTCTATATTTATAACCCCACTTTAATGGATGATCATGTGCAACAAATTTTATGTGCCTCTTTTGAGAAGTAACTTCATAAACAGAAATAGGGGATTCCCCTATTTAAATAATCACGG
Organism: Ophioderma brevispina; assembly: GCA_023653785.1. NCBI lineage: Eukaryota > Metazoa > Echinodermata > Ophiuroidea > Amphilepidida > Ophiodermatidae > Ophioderma > Ophioderma brevispina. Next base: position 23,035 of record JAMKCH010010045.1, read on the forward strand.
TGGTGTTGATTTTCGTACCAAAGTTCTCCGTCATGTTTTACAACTTTTTGGACATAAAGAAATGACTACTCTGGTTGAGTTGTGGTCTGAACAATTTCAGAGAAATTTTGATTGTACTGTGGCTAGACCTTATCAACATATCTAATACATGTATAGTACACAGATGCTGCACAAACTGAAGCCGTCCGGAATGCCCTTTAGGGATGTGCCATTAGATACACGGCCAATTTCTTAATGGTAGTAGCTACGCAGCTACCACTGAGTAGACACGATTATCTACCCACTAGATGTACACTCGCTGGCCAGGATCTGTATTGTTTTGCCGCATAGATGGATGGTGTACATGCAGCGGCTGTCTGCACCATCGCAGAGTAGCTATATGGTTACACCAACTCTCTGTGTGCATGCATTTCTTATGGGCAATTTTGTTTTTTAAAATATTTTTGGCATATATTTGCATTTTTATAAAAAATTTGATTTTTTTTGGTTGAATTTCATAATGATTTTCCTCAAATATGACAAAAAAATGCTACAGAGAACATGTGTATAGTGCCCTCATTCTGCCTACTATAAAAAAGGCGGCGTAGTAACTGAGAAGTAGCTATGTGGTAGGTGCGTGTCTACTCTGTTATACTATCTACACCATATCCACCTTCTCTCCACCTAGTGGGCAACTACAGGGTAGCCATTAGGGTAGGTACTGTAGAGTAGCCACATCACTGTATACCAAATACTATATACTTTGGAAGTCCTATCTTGCAGCTACTGCATCGCAACTAGCCCAGTGTGTACTAGTACTGTGCAGTAGCTGCCATGATAGACACGGTGTAGCTGCTGTATAGGCTACCAAGGGAGTAAGCAAATGGCTGTGCACCGAGGGGGGGGGGGTGAATTTGCTCACAAGTGAGACCAAAAAATGCAATGAGTAAAATTGAGTGCATTTCTGATTGCCTAGTTTAAGAAAATTAACAGAAGCACTGATATAAAACATTCCCACATGAAGCAAGTCATTAATATTCTAATTGCATGTTGTTTTTTTTTTTTTTGGTGTGCAATCCTCTCTTGAAAACATTGATTTTGAGAGCCTTTTTAAAAGGTGGGATATTTTTGGAAATTAGTTGCTTTGAAAATGTATGAACTGCTCAAAATTGTAATTCTTTCACACAGTAGATAAAAATAATATGTGCATTGAAACAGATCAACAATTGATTTGTACTAGTACTAAAATCTATAACCGAATGAAGTCTGCATGTGGGAATGTGTTTTTATATTGGTGCTATTATTTTTTTAAATATGATCAAAGATTCATTCAATATCAAGCCATCCACCATATTGCAACACATTTCTCTATTATAAACACATAAATCACATAACTTACACTCTTTATCTTTATATTTATGTGCAAGATTTGACATGTATTTATTTGAAGAGTTCACTCTGTGTTCAGGGATGGCAACAAATCGTCCGCTGGTAGGGTCAGTGACCAAAAAAGCCTTGGCAAGACTTTTGGCATGTTACAATTCCTTTTCCATTTTGTATAGTATATATATCATCAATTAAGGTGGTATTGGGGTAATGTAGGTTTAATACACTTCCACATTTTCAATATGATGGTATTTACTGCCAAAATATATCCTTATTTTTCTTTCAATGGTTGCCATGGTAACTACATTTGTGGTGTCATATTACATAAAAATCTCAAGCAATTCTAACATTTGGTAGGAGTCTCTCTATGAACTACTTTGGGGCTTTAGGAAGATCTGTGCAATCAACCAGCATGGGGAACCGTAAAATAAACTCATGAATATTAATATATTAAGCCAGTTATATTGTGTACCCATGCAGATTGCATAGTTCTTTCAAAGAGTTTTAATTTGAGACCAAAAATAGTTCATTAGGACACTCCTAACCAAAGTTATGACTGTTGCTGTGATGTATGTTGCAAAAAATCTACAAAGGAAATAGGATTTTAAGTCTAGAAACACTGAATTTGATTATCATTTACATATTACCAGGCAAGTTAAGCATGGATTCACAACCTAAATGAAAAATATATTTTTTGTTGAGTGTTAGAGTTTTGTATGTTTCACATAAGAATTTTAAAATATTGTTAAAAAATCGCCGGTTGAAATGTCTTTTGTATTAAAGCCAACATTTGCAATGAGTGCTTAACTGAAATTAATGATAACTTTTGAATGCGATCTGTGTGGAATAAAATGTGAAAGCTGAAGAGGTGCTATTTTTAACCTTTGATTACCCCAATACCATCTTAATAATCTAGTGCCTTTACCTGATAGTGTAAGCAAGTGAAAGTCATTTACTTGCATATGAACTTGACTATTGAGATGTTAACTAGTATAAACTCAACATGTACATCCTATTAATATTTCATAAATAAATTTATCTTCACAACAATATAAACAGAAAATTTTTCAACACCATATTGAAAATGTGTATTTATTATAAATAAATCTATTTATAATATTAATCAGTTATTTTGCTTGATCTTTGTGACTGTTGCATTACTATACTCCCTCCCAGCCGAAAAATCCGAACCAAAGATGTTGAAAAGGCCATCAACGTGCTCAACTTGCTTGTCAATGAATCGCCAAGCCATCTGGATAATCTCTCAAACTTCCACCTCATGCTTCGTTAATCACACATGCATTACGACAACAGGCCATAAGCATAACACATTACGCAAACAACGCTCCTGGCATTATACTTCTTATAATTCACTACACCTTTTTTATACCGTAATTTATATCTTTCGATTTTTTAGGCGGGAGTATATTTAAGCCGTGACTCCTTGAATATGACCTCTAACCTGAAGGCCTGATTTTTGCCATCACATCTGAAGAGGAAATCCATCGTGAAACCAATTTAATTTTGTCAACAATATCACAAATACAACATTAAAGAGGAATTGGGGCACACTATTTTCATGAGGTAAACTGACCATGGCCCCTCAGGACCCAAATGTAGGCTAGTACCGAGGGAAATATTGTCCTATTATTCCCCAATATAGTGGCATCCCCATAAAATTGGCGCAATCAGAAACTTTAATCCTCAAAAACTGCTTAAGCTAAAACTGCTTAAGCATTTTCACATGGAGGATATTAATTACACCAATAAATTATGCAAGCCATAGATATTAAAGGCGTCGTTTTTTCACCTGTTCCAAGTGGTTTTACAAAAATTTTTGCCCATTCCACTGTCGTTTGAGTGATTTCCAATACATTAATGGTATTTCCTTGAATACATGCTCAGTAGCATCAAAGAGAGACAGAAATTTTTTCCAGAAATGCCATTTTTTTTTTTTTTGAACCAATGTTTTCGATCGCACCTAAGTTTTGGGGTTATGGACCGGCAAAAAAGTAGTAGTAGTAGAGTAAAACCAAAGTTTAATCCGGTTTTGTCCCCGCAACCGGTGTTGCCGGATTCACCCTCAACATCGTAGCATCTGCCCTTACTCCCTACCTTCCAAACTATCGTAGCCCTATTCAATCATCCCCCATCCTCAAACCCTAACCTCCTACTCTCCTCCTCCACGTGCTTCCTCCATGTCCTCTTGGGCGTCCCCTCTTCCTCAAACCCCCCATCTCAAACTCAAAAGCCCTTTTTAAAACATCTCCTCATCCTTCCTCAGCACGTTGCACATACGATCTTACATTACACCAATTGCCTTCGCCAGTCGGTCACCGCCTCTTCCAAACCCAACATCTGCATCAAAATCCTCGTCTTCTTCCTATCCATCATTTCACACCACACATGCGCTCACCATTGCTCTCTTTGCCCTTATCAAAATCCCCATCCTCCTGTTCACTCAGGCACCAATGTCTCACTCCCATAGAGCACCACTGATCTCACACAATTCCTATACACCATCCCTTTATCTTCAAGGAAATCTTCTCCCAAGTAACAACTCTCCAATCTCTAAACTTCACCCACCCATACCTTACTCTGGCTGTCAGCAAGCCGCCTCACATCACCACCCGCACTAATCTGTCCCCTAAGTATTTGAACTCCTTCACTGTTCCACCTCATCACACAACTTTTTCCACTCCTTCCCCCCATCCCTCAACTCCCTTGCATCTTCCACACAAAGTCCCTTGCCAACTTGGGTCACTCTCTCATCTTTGTGCATCTTCTCCCATGATACATTTCCCACACCACACTGATTTGCCCCACCCCTTTCCCATAGTCCACATGGGTCCCCCTTACTCCTACTCACTAACACGTCCCCCTCCTCCCACTCACCATCACTTTATTCTTCCGCAAGGTTTTACCTTCAGCCCTTACTCTCAAATGCCGTCTTCCACTTCCAAAACTTCTCCTCCAACCCTCCATTGTCTCCCACATTACAACTCAAAATCATCAGCATACAGCATCTTCTCACTCATCAACCTTCTTTTGCACTCTCCGTAATAACCACAATGCCAACCACATTGCCAAACACCAACGGCGAGCCGCACGAACCCTGATGCACACACCAACCTTCACCCAAACCTCCTCAGACAACCTCAGACCCTAACTCTAACTCTTGTTTTTGCTCCTTCATACAGACTCTCATCGCCGCTCTAACCACCACTTCTGGTATGCCCCCCTTCCTCATTGCCCACTCCATCACTTTCCCTCGTACATCTATCTATCAAAGGCTTCTCCAGGTCCACAGCACATATACAGCTCTCCCTTTTGCTCGATATTACTCTTGCATCCTCCTCAAAAATGAACACTGCATCTAGCGTTCCCTTCCCTGGCATAACTCAAATTGCACCTCATCCACTTTCACTATCCCTCCGAATTCTGTTCTCTAGTAACCCTCTCCACAATTTCATCGCATGCTCCCACAACTTCACACCCCCCTAATGCACCACAGCTCATTGCCTCCCCTTTTCCCTTAAAAATTGGAACTACAACACTCACAGCCCACTCCAACGGCATTCCTCCTCCATCTAACACCGCTCTGACACAACTCCCTCATCACACCAAATCCCATCTCCACTCGCAATAAGCATCTCAACACTCACTTCCGAGGTCCAGCACCTTTCCTGTTTTCATTTCTCCAGATTGCATTTACACTTCTCTCTTCCTGACTGACTCGCTCAACTGGCCCTTCCACCACATCCGCCGCCACCCCTCTGATCCCATTCATTCTCTCATTCATGATTCTCTCCATATGCTCTTTCCAGAACCTGCCCTCTATCTTCCTCACTGAAGTTCAACTTTCCATCACGTCTCTCATACATCTTCCCCTTCAACATCTTTTCCTTCCTTTTTCAGTGCCTTCACTAACTTATACACCTTGTTGGGGTTCTCCTCAACCAATCACCCCCTTCCTCAGCTCCTCCTTCATAGCCCTCGCAACCACTTTCTTTGGCTCGCTTTCTTTCCATCTTTTATTACCTCACGTTATTCTCTTCCGTACCATTTCTCCTCATTTTCCCTTCCATTATAACTCATCTTCTTTCGCCCTATCGCCTCCTTCACCTCTCATTCCACCACCACCAACCCCACCCCGTATCTTTCGCTTGGTCTCTCCTCCCTTTCGTTTTCCCCACACACTTCATCACACACACAAGCCTTGTAACACCCCTTCCTTAAAACAACCCCCCACAGATCGGACACACTCCCCCACAAGCTCGCCCACTCTTATCTCAAAATTCATTCTTGTCTCTTCTTCTTTCACTTCCATACTTTCCCCTCACATGCACTACCTTCCTCACCACTTTTTTCACCTTCCACTTGTCCACAGCGGCAACCACCAACCTCATGTTGTAATCCAGGGGATTACCATTAACATTCTTCAAAACTTTTCTCCTCTCCTACCCACAAGCACAAATCATCTCTGACTCGTTTCCTCCTGAACTAAAGGCACTTTCTCTTTTGTCCCTCTTTTCTTAAACCACGTACTCGCTATGCACATCTCCTTCTCATCACAAACTCTAACAGCATCCTTCCTTCCAGGTTTCTCTCCCCACCTTCCCATCCGTGTGAACCCCCCAACCCATCGATCCCTTTCCCCACAGTCCATTGAAATCACCACCACAGAGGAACTAATTCAACACACTTGCATATCCCATTCCCCTGCCATCTCAAAATAATCATGTCTCCTTCTCTTCTGCTTTCTACCGCTCTGCGGAGCGTAGCCGCAAATGAGCCTCACTAACTCCTCCTCACAAAAGCCATTACAACCGTCATCACCCTATCACTCCTCCTCACCGGCACTACCTTCTCGCATCCTCCTTAACCATACTCCCACTCCCCCAATATCCGTCCTTTATTTCCTTCCCACCACAACTTTACTTCCTTCCCCTCAACTCCCCACCTAGCCCCCATCCACTCTCCACCCCTCACTTCCTGTAACACCACACAATCACACTTCCTCTCCCTTACTCTTCGCAAATCTCCACACCCTTCCCTCTCATGCTCCCTACATTCAGACGTCCAACCTCCCTCCGAGCCGCTCGTCAGTTTTTAAGCCATCATGATGGCAAGCAACGCTTGCCGCGGTCCGTGGTGATTCCTTCATTCACCTTTCTTCACCTTTCTTTCTTATGTGTAGTTAGGTGAACCCACCCCAAACCTTCGGCTGGTTGGTGCCTCTTGTATTTTGTCTTCATTAGGATTTCTTGGAGCGGTTTTTTTTTAATCGGCCGGATGCCCCTTCCTTGACGCCGAACCACCGTTATCCGGCGGTGGCCCTAGCCTTTGGGGTTCCCTCCCCCAAATTCAGGCAGCATGTAAGCAAGAGTGCTGGATGACCGCCTTATGTCCTCCAGAGCTGGCGCTCTTTAGCAGGTATATGTTATTTTTAGTTCACCAGGGTAACCAGCTACCCTCTCATCGGTTTTTTCCTTAACAAAAAACCTGAATGGGGGAGTCGATTTAGCAAAAACAAGTAAAACTGATAATTCTAGCATACAATTAAGTTAAAGGTTAATCTAAATGTTTAGTCCCTTACTACTTATAGCTGTCATAAATTGAAAAACCAATTTGAAAAACAAACATTGTCCTGTGACTGGTTGCATTAATGGCGTCATATTGGAAATGTTATATTGAGAGCTTGGATTAATGCAAAACCTTGTAACTCACAACTATTGGTGCTATCAAGATGAAACAATGGGAAATTGCTAGTATGATCAACATCTTGTGAATGACCTAGACCGATCTTCATATGCAACTGGTCAGGGTAAACCACAGGTTTTGGCATTTTTGCCAAAATTGGACCTTTCAATTTTGTGTGAAAAAAATGCATTGTAAGCTAATCCATCCATTTTAGTTCAATTAACAAGAAACACAATTAGAGCAACATCTGGTCAAGTTTGATGTCTACCTTTATACTCTTTGAGAAATTGTGTTTTGGGTGCGAGAACTTTGCAAAAATCGCAATGTTCAAAAACACGTCAAAGTTTCAGATAGGGGTTAACAGCTCAATTAATGTTAATTGAGTATTCTGCAAAATATTTTTATTTTTCAGAGAGACTTTCATTTAAACATTAAAATAGACATTTATCAAGGGTTTTGATAACTTTATTAAAAATCCAATCATTTGTGTCATAAATTCTCCAAAGATGTTCAGAATGACTCGATACAACAATAAAATCTTAATAATTCAAAATAAGAAACAAAGAAATGTTCTGCATTTTCACTCATGTCCTTGACTTAAAACTTTCCTAACTACGGAACTGAATTCCGGTTCTTAATCAAATTTAAGGAAACAAAAGCTTATCTTTCAAGCTAAAACTTTAAATGATCACACCATTGCCAATATTAACCCTGTAATAACCCCCAAAACCCCTTAAGTGAATAAGCCTAAGTACTCCATTGTTATGTAATAAGATCATTAAGGTGGTGATTTGCATTTTGCAAAATCAAAGCATGCTTTCTATGGGATGTTGTGATAGTAAATCAGTTAAAGTTTCAAAACAATTTTGTTAGTCTTCCGCCTCAAAGAGGATGGAAGACTATTAGTCGTGGCTGTCCGCTTGAGGTCGTTCCGTTCGAAATTGTTTTCCATGTTGCCACAATTACCTTTGTTCGCATTATACTGACTATCGGCTAATTGCGATGTACGTGCGAGCTCTCAAAGTTCGGATAATTGGGCTGTTTTAGTTCCCCGGAGAAAATGCCCGGAGCACCTCAACTGTTTGAACATTGGTTCGATTTACTGGCAACACTGACTTAGTAAATTGGGACAAAAACCAACAGGGGCACCGCCCTGGGTGATTGCGCCAAACCATCAAACTGTTTGTTTCGGTGTTCGCAACGCATACACCAAGCCCTCTGCCACAATTGCTATGCCCCTCTCATCCGTCCAGCGACATAGCAAGCTGTTGCTGTGGTGCCCCTTGCATATGGGGCCGTTTTTATGTTTTCCTTTGCTGTCGAGGCTTGGCAAATTGCTCGTTAACCGCTGAAGCACCAAAGTTTTTGTATTGTTTTTGCTGAGTGTGATGACCGAAGTGAAAATTGTTCGGGATCGGCTGTGATTGACTATATGTTGCAGGTGTGAGTCGGCAAGGGGCTAGTGTGCTACACCGGGCAGGGAGAGTACGTGGTTGAATGTGGAATGTCAACAGAATAACGATTACATTATCTGATTATGCTGTAAAGAGTTAAGGAGTTTTCGGGACCCCTAATTTGTTTAGGTAGCCACCTCTGGTTTTGTGGGTGAGCCTTTGAAGTACGTATTTGATGTACGGATATCGTATTTTGCTGCATAATGAAGCTTCCGAAATATAGCATTTGTATTGTGTGCACTGCACCGGGTTCATTGCCACTGTGTAGCGGACTTGTCGCAGGCCTGCCCGATTAGCTAGGCCCAGTCAGCCAGAAGTCACGCACACTGCGAAGTTGGCACCACCCCGTAGACAAGCACTCTGTACGGGTGTAAACATTGACTGAGGTGGTGAAATATCGCCGTTTTTTTCCGCCACTTAAAATCAACTACGCTTCATATGATCATTCATTTTACAGTAAATTATATTCTTATCTTGGCCTGAGGGTCATTTTAGTGCAAAGAATGAAAATCACATTTCCAAAGAATTTAAAAGGGGAAATTTTTAAAAACATAACAAAAACGTTTTCAAAACGAGCCTAGAAGTCTGTTAATATTTTACTTTTAGAGTTGAGGGCTTACGCATGCTTGTGTGTAATTTCCCCACAATGATTCCTACAATAAAATTGTTAAATTTTAGAAGTGTAAATGATGCAAACGGTCAAACCCATCAAACCATGACGTAACAAAACATTTCCATAAAATACCATCGGCCATTTCCACACGAAGGGGTCACCTGGTCATGCACAATAAGGAGGCGTGACGAATAGAGGCATATGATTGGATAATCGTTCCTTTCACCAAGGCCATGTAGTCCATCCAGATGGACCCTCGTTCTCCCATGACCTTCCCCATTTTTGTGTCTTCTGCAAGAATTGCGGAAGGCATATAGGGATTTTTCTGGTCTGCTGTGTATCTGTGAATGTATCTGTGGTCAAAATGTTAACGGGGACTGGTGGGGGTGTTGGGGAGGGGGTGGGGTGTTGGGGGGGTGGGGTGTTGGGGAGGGGGTGGGGTGTTGGGGAGGGGGAGGGTTGTTGGGGAGGGGGTAGGGTTTCGGGAGGGGTGGGATTTGGGGAGTGATGGTGTGTTGGGGAGGGGGTGTGTGTTTGGTGTGGTGTGTGTGAGGGCCGCGTGTGGGGAGTGGTGATTTATTGGATAGGGTTGGGTGCGTTGGGGGGTGTCGGAGGGCTGTGTTGGGGATGGCTGTGTTGGGGAGGGGAGGGGTGTATGGGGGAAGGTGTATCAGGTGTATTAAGGGTGTATTGGGGATGTGAAGGGTTGTATATGGGCTGGGTGGGGGGTTGGGGTTGGGTGACCTCATGCATCCTATTTGAACCTGGTGGACCTCATGTGACCGGTTGACCTCATGACCTAGGTGACCTCACATGCCTGGGTGACCTCACGTGACCTGAGTGACCTCATTTGACCTAGGTGACGCTCGGTGACCTGGTGACCCTCGTTTGAGCCTGGGTGACCTCGTGTGACCTGGGTACCCTGGTGGACCTTCGTGTGACCTGGTGACCTCGTGTGAACCGGGTGACCTCGTGTGACCTGGGTGACCTTGTGTGACCTGGTGACCTCTTGTGACCTGGGTGACCTCGTGTACCTGGGTGGAACCTCGTGTGACCTGGTTACCTCGGTGACCTCATGTGACCTTTGGTGCCTCATTAACAAATCAAGGACGGCGACGTCACTTAGCAGTCCAAACTGCAATGTATTTTTGTACAAATAATATACAAAAACAGAGAAAACACTGGCAATAAAATGCTGGGCAATGACCAGAAAAGAACGGTCCCGGACTCATCCGGGTATGCCAGATTGACATTTAGTGACCCACTTGACATTTGACTTCTAGTGACCCATGTGCTCTTTGACCTCAAATGACCTTTGATCCATTTGATCAAAATCACATACTTTCAACAAATAAAACCTATATGTAATACTTTCTGCATTATGCTGTGAATTCCCAAACCTAAAAGAACTGGGACGGGATTAATGGAGTATACCAGATTGACTCATGACCCTACCTGACCTTTTGACCATTTTTTGAAATTTGATACATTTTTCCAAATAAGTTGTTTACTACCAAACTTGCTAAAACAGAACCACTGGCCAAGGCCGGCGGTCACTAAAAGTCAATTGACCTCTAATTAACTCGCATGACCTTTGACCCCCATTTTGTCAAATCTATAAAACCCTTCTACAAATAAAATGCTGCGACAACCTACTTTAAACAACCACTGGTTCAGGACTTTTGTAGGTATGCACAGATGAACTCTCTGACCCTATGTGACCTTTACATATTCTTCTTGCAAATAGTCTTAGAAATCATCAAACTGTGCCATAAGACGACTGGCCCAAGACCATGGTTTATATTTCTATTGACCTCTAATGACCTTTGTAAACTTCAGCCTATTTGAAAAAAAAATTCTTTTAAACACTCTTTCTAAAAAAAGAGCTCTATCACCAAACTTGCACAAAAGGACTGCTTCATCCGTTACAAACCACCCCAAATACTCGCACACCCCATCCCAACTACACCCCAATCCACGAACCAACAGGATGGGCGGAAGACTTGGTTAGTGATCCACTTGTTTTGTTCTTGTTTGACCAATAAACCTTCAAATCATTCTCAGTAGGTGTTCTACCACCGAGCAAGTGGAAATTGAGAGAAATTTGTATCCTCAAAAAATCATCTTGCATTATAAAATCACATGCACATAAACCATCACAGCAACCACAAATAAGCCAAATCGGCATTGTAACTTCCAGTAATATTTTTAGGACTCCTGACCTTTGACCCTGTCAATATTTCAGGAAAATTACCTTTTGGTAATTTTGAAAAATAGTTCTAAGATATTTTTTGATATTTAAAAATAGAAAACATGTTTTACTTTGGAAAAAACCTTCCCACAATGCATCACAAATCTGTAATGCCGATTTTGCTTATTAACATGTACTCACAGCAACCACAAAATTCAGATGTACACTTGTGCACACGTAAATAAACAAACATTTCCCTGAACCTCTATCAGTGTTATAATGACCGTGAGGGCCAAGTTATTCCTTGTTTCAAATAATGGTACAATTTTTTGTTTTTCAATTTGCATCTTCATCCCGACTTTTGAGGAATTGAGGGCTAATTTTCAGGCGATTCACGATAGACACACATGGCAGAGGTTAAAAGTAATACCTTTATTCTCCAATTCATTCAAATGGGAATGATGTTTCCTCCAAATAAAAAATCTGTCAAAATCTTCCATATACTTGATTACCACCAAAAAGGCGGGCCTCACAACAGTGCAAACTAACATGGAACAACGTAGGCGCAAGACACTCAATAGATTTTGCTTGGCTAGCGCATTTCTGTGCAAACCCTCAAGTGTATTTGGTTTACTTTTGAACATGGAACAATAAAAACCAAATAATTCTTGGTAAACAAAGTAGAGTGTAGGAGGATTTTTTTTTTGATCCATTTCTTTTTATTTAAGGCCATGTTAAAAAACTTCTTTCCAAAAAAGTTTTTTTTTAAGTTCCTCACCAAAATGGAGACAGTATTTGCTCCATTTTCAATATCAATGCAATACCAAGAAACTCTTCTAATCAATATATATTTAAACACTAAAAACAAGACCGAGAATATCTTTTAAGCTGCAGTACATAATTCCCTTAATCTAGAACATGTAGTTGCCAAGTCGGTCCCAAACCAGCTGATAGTGTTTATTACAAATGAAACTGATGATTAACAAGAGGCTACAATAATAAAATTTAAACTAAATTTATCATTATTTTCTTCACTGTATATTGTAGCCTTTTCCAAACAGGGCAAGTCATGATTTATAAGAGCTGAAGTGGCTTATAAATTAACTCTTACAAAATGTTTTGTTCTAAATTCCCATTTCTCATGACTCTGAAAATTCCAAAATCAGTTTTGCTGATTTGAATGGTCTTTCCCATTATAAAAACATGACCCGCACCGTTCCAGAACAGGAACGTACACATTTTTATTTCCATTCCTCAATACTTCTGTTCCGGTATGGGGTGCAAGTGTGTGAGTTAAGATAAAATCAGCAGAAAAATATTAAGTTGGGAAATCTCTTAAAGAAGAAGATTTCCTGTTTCACTAGGGGTACAAAGGGGGGGGGGAAATTAACCCCAGTTTGCACGCATTGGACCTTTGCAACATGGCCCACCTATTGAACTATCCGATGCTTGAGTGAATTTTATTATAGTGTGAGATGGACAACCATAATTGCTTAGATCAAAAGATATCATGTTGACAAAGTTTATAGCAAATTGTTTACTGCATTTGATCATATTTTGACCATATTTGACCTTTGACCCATGTCACAACCCACTTCTGATCTCAGCCATCGCCTACTTGAGATAATCTTTGACTTGCAAAGATCGACACCACAATTGACGTAATCCAAAGAATCTTGTGGGATGCATGCTTACACCCACGCACCACATCCCTCTCACACACAACAGATGGCATTTCTATAGCCCCCTCTGCCAACTTTGTTGACAGGGGACTAAGAAGTACTAATTCTTGCAAAAATGACTACGCACGCTTAAAAGATGTAATTGAATACTACTTCAAATGTTTAATGACTAATGTAGTAGATTACAGCAATAATAGCACTTTTTGAAAGAGCGCCCCAATTTTCCAAAAATGTGAGATTTTTACACGGTTTCATTGGTTAAAGGCTAATAAAATATACCCTGTGAGGTTTCAGCTCGAAGAATGTCTATGTATTGCAAACGAAGGAGTTTTGTAGTTAGCATAATTAATATCGGAGATATCCGATAATAATTCAATGGCTGCAGGAAACGGCCTTCCAATATGAAATACCGCTATGTATGTGTCGACGCTCAACCATTAGTGTTTTATGGTTTAGGCAGTCAAGTTAGAGGTCTCTTTTGTGGAGGGGCACTATTTTATAATGTGAGGAACAGAACTTAGCGGCTGCAGGAAAGTTACAATCTGGGATCCCAATCCTATTTTATGATAAATACGTATTTTGAGCAGTCCATTAGCAGGTATAGGTTCCTAGACAATAACCAACATAATCTGCAAAATATCAGATTTGAAAATTGGGGGGGCTCTTTCAAAAAATTGTGACTGTTACTGCTTTAAAATGAACATTTCCAATCACCCCTGTCATGTGCTCCCATATAACCTGGGGGGAAACCTGTTATATTCGCCAGTATTTCTTGAGAGATCACAGCATCGTTATCCTCAGTCATTTACACTGAAAAAAAATCACAATATTAGTGAAATTAGGATGATGCACTACTCATTGTGTTATCTTATCAAAACAGCGCAAATGACTTAACTTTTCTTAACCAGTAGCTTGAGCTGAGATGTACTTAAATCTTCTTTACAAATGATAAGAGGCAAAGACTACAGCTTTTTTTCTGATGTATTCATAAAACATGGTGCAATACATGTACAGGGCCATATCATGAAGAGTGGGACAATTTTTGATTTTCTTGCAAACGCTCGAGGGTAGACACAGTTCCACTCGGTGTGAGTAGACACATTTTCGCTATTCTCAGGAATTACCGCCTTGGTATGCTCGATGTTGTCATCGAGTCCAACACTCACTGGAAACCAAATAGTGCTTCATTCAAAAAAAGATGTTCATTCACCGTAATTGAGATGATTTAAATGCGCCCAAAGCCCCCCCCCCCTCCATAATGCATATGATGGGCGTTACTTTACCAAATATGGCTTTCCCAGTCTGAGAGAATAGATTCAGATATGTCACGTTACTCCCCATGAAAGGCGCCTATACATCATGCAAGTCATCGGTTAGCATTACGAGGGTTAAAGTAAATAAATGGAAGGGACCCGTGTCAACCGGCAGTTTTATACGAAGTAGATTAAATTTCCACATTTCATTAAGTACTTCACCAAATCAGAATTTCGTTTCAAAAACATTCAATATTGGATACAGATGGGGGGGGTGTGTGGTTTGTAACAGAAATAGAAAAAGGAGTAAATTGTGGCAAATTAGAGAAAATGAGGCAAGTAATTTTTAGAATCACTGCTGTTTTTTTTGTGCAAGTGGATACCAGCGGAGTGGTGATTACGATACATTCACATGGTGACAGTGTTACACTAATCGTCGGAATCTGTTGAGATACACCGTTTTGTGTTCAAAAAAGTTTTGGGCAAAAGTTTCGGGACATTTGTTGAAAATGGATAGAAGAAGCAGCCAAAACGTCGAAGTAGGCCCCTGGAATCTGATGAATTGTGAGTATGCCATCCCAAATGATGGGCAACTTCGACGTAACGCGTATGTATGTTTAGGCATGAGAATGAAGATTTAGATTTGCGTCGGATATTTTTGGTCGCCTGAACGAATGGCTCATGGGGCACATATAGTCCAAATTTCTGTGTCCGTATGTCCGTCCGTACGTATGTCCGTCCGTATGAATCGATTATCCTTTGTAAACTGTCTGCGGCTAAACGCTATCCCCGATTCCTTCAAATGGATAGAATCATGGATAGAGTGAAGGTGCCGCAATATTATGTGTAGCTTTTGGCGCATATTTCAATATTCAGGAAATTTCGGTTATAACTTTTTGAAATGCTTCTGCTGGCTATTGCATATTGCCATGAATAGTAATTAGCTTATTTTGGCCCATCAAAATGACAACCATTCCCCTCAGGCTTGTGTGCAAAGTATTATGGAGTTCCGTAAGGAATATAATGAGCAACTTGGGGAAGGAAGCGGGTTAGGCGTTCTCGACTGATTAGATGTTGGGCATACTTCGATCGGCAAAGACAATATGCATTGTGTCGCCTAACGAATGTTCATGGAGCACATATAGTCCCCTAATTCTGTTTGTCCGTATGTCCATCCATATGTCCGTAGTATGACTCGGTTATCCTTTTTTAAAATGAGCTGCGGCTAAACGCTATCCCCGATTTATTTCAAATTGAATAGGATCATGATATGTGGGTGCCGCATATTAGGGGTAGCTTATAGGGCATATTTGCTATCAATGACTTTAACTTAGCTTTAATTTTTGCATATTTTTCCAAACATTTCGGTAACCCTTTTTGAGAATGCCTCTGCGCTAAATGCTAATCCCGATGTACTTCAAATTGATAGGATGATAGAGTGAGGTCCCGCAATATTATGGGTAGCTTTTGGCTGCATTATTTGCATATTAATGAATACGGTTAATTAGCGTATTTTGCCGGTCAAAATGACAACCCTTCTCCCGCAAGCGCTTGGGTGTAATTATCTGGAGTTCTGGAAGGTGTATAATGATGGAACTGTAGAAGGAAGCGGGTTAAAGAGTCTTGACCTGATTAGATGTGGGCATATTTCGAGCACTTCATAAGCAAATGAGCTGATTAAATGCAAAAATAAGCGTAATCGCTATATTTTTGAAACCAGACATCGCGACAAAATTCCTTCACTGCACCGAAAAACCCCTTATGGTGCGCATCTTCTTTGCCATTGAAAGTTTCCTGATACATGCCGGCTTAGGTATGCAAATGAGACTAATTAAATATGCATAATTGCGTATCGTTAAAATGGTAACATCGGATATGCAATATTCCTTTGCTACATTGAAAAAAACTACTATACAATACACTGCCGGAAATCGTGTGTAGAATCCTATGGGGGGAAGGGTGGGGGTGGGGGGGGCAGGGTGGGGGGTAAGTGTCGAGGTGGGGGCGGTTCGGGGGGTCGGGGGGTGTGCATCTGGGTAGGGTCGAGGCGGTGGCGTCGGAAGGGTGGGGTGCGTCGGGGAAGGGTGGGGTGCGTCGGCGAGGGGAAGGGAGACATCATGTGACCTTGGTGACCTGTGTGACTCTCTTATGACCTGGTGACTTGGGTGAGCTTGGTGACTTTGTGTGACCTTGGTGACCATTTGTGTGCCCTTGGTGACTTCGTGTGGACCTTGGTGACTTGTGTGACCTGTGTGACCCCAGCGACATTAGGAAAAACCTCAATGACCTGTGATATATCACATCACATTTATAGGCCCCAATCACAAATCGGTGTGCCGGGAGCGGTCGGGTGGCATGCAGGGGAGGAGGTGGGTGTGGCGGAGGGGCAGGGTGGGTGCGTCGGGGAAGGGTGGCGGGGGGAGGGTGGGTGTTGTGACCTTGGTGAAATGTGGGACCTTGGTGACCCCATGTGACTGTGTGACCCCATGTGACCTTTGGACCCTATGTGACTTCAGTGACCCATGTGACCCTCGGTGACAGTGACCTGGTGACCCAATGGACCGTGGTGACCCCATGTGACCAGGACCTTGTACCCCATGTGAACTTGGTTGACCCCAGTGATCTTTGGAACCTATGCGGACCTTTGTGACCCCATATAAAAATCATTTTAAAAGAATACGAAAATACAATTAGAGTGGCGG
>JAMKCH010010046.1:0-28905 GCA_023653785.1 Ophioderma brevispina
GCCAGGAAGATATAAGACAAAGGCTGGTATTTCTCAAAGGGAGTTTACTCTAAGACCCAGTTTTTAAACCAGGGATATCCCTACAGATGGACTTGTTCCTTTCACACAACTCTGAAAGTTGAAAATAATGTGTGAGACAATTCCTCATGAGAATTTTCTCACACATTACAGCCAAACCGTTTAGCATATGTGTGAAAGAAAAAGGTCGTTCTCCTGTATTCTAACCGTGTTTAAATAAAGTGTCAATTTGGTCAAGCTGAGTTTTGCCTAGCTGTATGCAATTGTAGTTGTCTCAAGCTGAGAGCCACTTTATGGTGATTTCTGTAACCAAGATCAGGACCACAACTTTTTGTCTATGAACCATCGGTAACCATGGATGTTAAAATGCACTGGTGTACGTTTTTGGATAATGGTTTATTTACTTGCTACAAACGAGGCATCAAAAAAACGCATATCCCATCCCAAACACATGCTGGCTTATTATCATCAACTATGTCTTAATAATTTGTCCACTAATTTCTCGTTTTTACCCACAATTCTTTCCCAAAATAGTACAACATGGATAAGTCATTAATGTTGCGTGTTCCGATCGTCTTGGACCCCCGATTTACCCGAAGTAGATCGATTTTGATATCAGATTAAAGGCCGTTTTTTCTCATTCCTCGTCCTGAAATTTGAGCCCTCAAATCTATTTCATTCCAAGATATAAACAAAAACCCGCCGTTTTAAAGTGGTTAACCATCAATAGGTGGGTGGGATGCATTATGAAGAGGCTTTGCAACATGCATTAATTATTGCGTCTACCATCAAAACCGCAAGTGTTGTTTCCCACGGTACTCGATGGGGTGTAAGTGCAGTGCCAGGCCCTCATTATCAAGTAGAGAACACAATACACATAATCGTAACAATCACCTTTAAACACCACTACTCACTAGTTTATGAATAAAAATTGTAATTAAATAGCACACTCAAATTAATTTGATAATGATCAGGAGTAATTTTTCACAGTTGCTGACCCACATCAACTTTGGAATTAACCTGGTAATACACGGTGGCCCAACAAACTTAACAGTCTCTATGATGACAAACGTTTTTTGAAAAATAGAGATAACCTGCATGACTTTTAAACTGTGACATATGTCTCATTTAGACCTGGGCGCCCTGCCTATACTCTGTAACCCTACTAATAGAAAGTAAAGTTAAATCGGTGCGCTGCGCAGTATTATGGCGCCTTACTACCAAACGCGCTTATACACTCTTAGTCGGCGTCAAAATCCATGCAATCAAACTACTAATTAACACACAGTGTTTAAACCACCATCTCTTACAACTGATACAAATACTGGCGTATATCGAGGGTTTGACAATCAGAAGGACGTAACTCGCACTAGAAAGATATATTTAAGAATTTCTTAATTCTGCTGTAATACTGCTTTTGAGTAATGTGATGTTTAATATTCTAACTAAGCAAATCTATTCATTCCTCAAAATGTTAAACATCTCATATAAACTCATATGGTACTTTAAGCAACATTATATAAACAAAGAACAATTTTTTAATTATGAACACAGAATTAAAGAATCTTTATATTTCTTTCAGTGCTGAGTACGTCCTCTGTTTGTCAACCCTCGATATGTCGATAACAGCATTCCTTGTGAAACTTGGGGTGGGTGGGTGTTTTGATTACTTACTTTGTAACTTCTATGTTTCCCAGAGTATAGGGTAGTGTACAGGCTTACACATATCGAATCTGTGGTTGAGTAATATATCCTCCACCACAGACGATAAGCTAATTGTATTGCGCTGTGACGCGCGTGTACAAACACACAAAAAACACATACCTGAGTTTTACCTGGTTGATGGACTTTGTTGCCCTCTTCAAGTAGCATCATTATTACCAAATCACGTAAACACAATTGTAACTTTCAAAACGTCCCAAAGATTTCAGAAAGAAAGGTCGAATTTTAAAAAATCCGAAAGTAAACTGGATCGTTTCAGTTTCACTCAAGACATACATCCGACTTTGTTGATAAACACGCTTTGACACAAATGACCGGGGGGGCCGAGGTCATTTTAACATTCCCCTGCTTTGAATCATTACGCTTGCTTTGCTAACTTCAACCAAATTGTGAAATATTGAAGTGTTATCATCATAAAGGCACTGAATTTGTAATGGTTAATACGTCCATTCATATTTTTGTATTAATTTTCAATTACAAAATGATTGTTAATAATAGATAAGAAAGATTATTTTTTTATTCTGCGCAGAGTTTGATGAAGCATGTTCATTGGTTAAAGCCATTGAGTTTCAACGAGGCTCAATGGTGTGCGCGATACCCGATACACGCTTGAATATCATGGTCAACCCTGTACCGTGCGAAGTGCTTCCCGTATGTTGGTAACTGAAATGGTGAATTTCGGGTAATGTGCCATCACGAAAAACTGGATTATTCTCCCTGTGTAAAAGGAGTTTGATGACATGACCTTTACATCACTTTAATATTATTTAACATGTGAATTTATATCAACATTGCCCCAGGTGCACTAACGTGTTGGTACACTGCGTGACAATTTTTGGCGTTATTGAGATTTGAGTCCAAGGTGGTATGTGTAATTCGTTTCTTGAACATGTGAACCAGCATTTGGGATTAGAACGACTCTGAATAAATAAATTTGAAAGGGTTTTTAGAGCACGATAAATTTTGTAAATAAGGAAAGTAAACACGGCACAGGCAATCAAATTAGTATCGTCTGTGTTGAGGATTATATTACTCAACCACAAATTCGATCTGTGTATTGTACAGGCCCCAACAAATCAGTAATGAAATAAAGTCATGAAAGTTTTGATCTTTATCTTTATGGAAACAGTTTCAAAATGAAAAAACAAGAAAACCTCATCATTCTTTGTCATCAGACTGTTCAAATTATTGTGGACCACTATACTGTTTCACAGAATTTCTCAAACTCATTTGTCATGATATATTGGGGCATAATACAAGTTCCAATGCCTCATTGGCCTCATGTGATACGAACGCAAGCCAAATCCCTTTAATTTTTTTGTATTGCATGAACAAAACACGGAATTAAGCAATAGTCCAAATACAAGAAACTTTTGCCAGTCCCCAATTCCTTATTCTCCATCAAAAAAATAAACTCTTAATAAGGAGAAAAGCCTTTGAAAACGGCAGGCAGATTTGCTGCGAAGGAACTGCAAAATGCTTTAAATGGTCTTAAGCCGTAGGGAAAAAACATACTTTGGATTTTCTGCTGGTAAGATTCTTTGGAGGGTAGAAAAGGGGGGAGTGCAAGGGTTAGAGTGCAGTGTTAACTATAAATAGTACGTAACATTTTGGTGCAATTGGTCTACTGGTTTCATAAACTCAAAGGTGGTTTCTGTAGGGACAAACACAACCAGCCCAGAGCCTGATCACGGAATGCCCAACAATACCCGTCATCATGTGGCGTGTTCAGTGGAGAGTGGGTCTGCCTCAAGTTGTGGGAACATGTACGGACACTGCGCCGGCTCGCCCTGTGCACAGTTGAGATATCTGCAAAAAACATAGAAGCAACTCAATCACGTGGTCAAAACAGAATGTAACTAATCAAGAATAATATATGAAAGCTGCGTAACTTATTTATGTATTAATTAGATCCTATCTTTAACAAAAGTTAACCTTAAAAGGTGTTTACATTATAATCCACAAAGTTAAAGACACTAGCAGTGAGTCAACCCAAAGAGTCAAATAGTAAATTGTAGGGAATAGCATAAAAAGTGGAGAATAAGTCTGTAGCAACTTGACCTCAAGTGACCTGTTGATCTCTGCAGAGACCTCAACATTGGGACCATGGGTAACAATAAACCATTTTCTTGACAATTTAAACCAATAACAGTAACAAATAACAGTCCATATTTTTTTGGGAATTGGAAGTAGGCCTACGCTCTCAATTCAAAATCAGAGAAAAAATCCAAATTCCAGATTTTTCAAAAATACATATATACAATTTAATCAAACCCCAAACATACGTTTTTATTTATTTTGAAAAAAAAATATCCCCAAATCCTGCGTAAGATAAACATGTGATAACATGAAAGAAAGAAAGTACTCACCACTGACCACTCTGCAGACTGAGGATTCATAACACTCCACCGAATTGAGATTAACTGTTCCATCGTAACCTCCAACGGCAAATATCCGTCCACCAACGAACAGCGTTCCGACCGCATCACGACAGAAAGAGTTCATGGAGGATACAGTACACCAAGAATCAGAACGTGGGTCACGCACTCTGCACACACACAAGACATTATCTCATTGCATAGACCTTCTCATTTGCATAAGATTTCTCATTGCAACATCGAATTTACTATAAGGCATTATTTGAATAGAGATATCTCATTTGCATACGCGACATCTCCTTTGCATAAGACATCTCTTTGGGCATAAGGCCATCTATTTGCATAAGGCATCTGTTTGCTTAAGGCATTCATCTCATTTACATAAGACAATCTCATTATTACATCGGCATCTCATTGCATAAGCATTATTTTTGTATAAATGCATTTTCTTATCAAAACAACAAAGTTTTTTAAAAAAAAAAAAAAAAAAAAAAAAAAAAACAAACCTTTCCCCACGCATTTCAAACTGCTTGGACGTTCTGGTGACCAATGGGGAGTGTCATGGCCTCCAATGCATAGAGGACAGCCATTTGCCACGGCCAACACCGAGGCCCCCACGTCTTTTGGACATGAGGCACACATGGTCCATCGGTTTGTGTGAGGGTCCAACACCTCCATAGAACGGAGGCATGAACTACCGTACACGCACTCCCAAAGCATATAACCTGTTAATACAAGAAATATCATTTTGTTCTGTTTTTGGATTATATTTTACTGGTTTCAAAATTTATAATTTACAAGTCTTTATGCTATTGGAATTTCATGGAAATGTCAATGATTGAATGGTTGTTTAATTGACATGAATTAGAAAAAAATAATAAAAATCTGATCAACATATTGGGGAGCACAGTGGTCTAGCAATAATGCATTTCACTCACAATCACAAGATTACATATCCAAAACGCCATCAAGAGTTGTTTTCGTCGTGTATCCTACTTTGCTCCCTCACCCAGGTGTGTATATGGGAGTCCTGGCATTATTAAATGCTGAGAATGTGGAGCCAACTTCTTTGTGCAGGCGTGGCAAACTCCCACACAAAATCTACACCAGGAGTCTTGCCAAAAAAAAACTGGGAAGAGAGATGGCACACTGTGCACAAGCTTAGCGCAGGGAATGACACTTACCTTTAGGTGATGTTTATCATACATCTTGTCAAACTGGAGTAAGTTCACAGTGAAAGTGGTTGCAAGCTTTCCCTCGGTAATGTTTTTTATTTGCACAAGACATTTACGTTTGTTCAATCTAAATCTAAGGCCATAAGAATGAAAGTTTAAGATTTGTGTCAGGACATTTTTCAAATGGCATGCAGCTTTATTTATTCGTTCTCATTAGTCATTTATGTATTTCCTAGTTGACTTGCGGGAGTTTGTGAGTTCCAACGCTAAGGATTAATCACAATAAGTATAGAAATACCCTTGTTGCCATGTTCAGATTCTGCATGCAGGTGTACATGTACAAGGCCTTTTGCAACTGCTTTGAAGATTTGTATCCTTGAGTTTTTTTTTATGATGAAGAGCATTTTTTGTGCAAATAAAATGATTTTTTTTCAACGGGAGGTTTTAGGGTATGCAGGCCGGTGGTCCATTGGTGCAAAGACAATCATGAAAGAAGGAACTACAGAGGGTTAAAGAGGGATTAATGCTACAGAATCTAACAGAGCGCAATGCTTATATCATTTGAAATCCACTCACCCTAGAGGAAGATTATGGAAGATGTTCCATGGGGAGTATTGATTTCATATGGACTAGGCCCATGGTAACTCCATTTGAAATCCACAGCCCCTCTGTGGAAGATTTTCTTCCACACATGGTATCAATTTAAAATCAAGTACCCAACTGGTTACAGACTTATTTCCCCCGATACAACTCATATACCCAGATTTTCATGAAGTAAATTTTATAGTACCAACATAAAAATACTCTTCTCTAAAGGTGGATGACTCGATCTGCAACCTGTCCCCCCCCCCACACACACACCACACACACCTTTACTCCATCAAATATATTCTGATATCAGAAGAAACTTCACATTTTTCTCATTACCAGTGAAATTTTAGGCCCAGGAAATGTTCCTTTCGGATGTATTAACAAACATCTGCAAGAATGTCCGTCACTACAAGGCGGTGACTGATTAAACTCCAAATTTGTAATCATATGTTTTTGGGTGATATGCTTTCCCTTGAGGTGGAACATCCATCAGAAAAATCACTTGATCGGTCACCCACCTTTAAAACATTTTCCAAAGCAGAAACAATTTGGTCACTAACCATGATTAGAAAGAGTAAGTTATGTTTAATTCAAACATCGTGTTCCCTTTTGTTCACTGGTTCTGTCATCACATAGACCTATATTACTATTAGAATCAAGAGATGAATAATGATTTTTTTCTGATTAAAAAAAATAAAACAGACAATTGCACATTTTTGGTATAAGTCCTAAAAAAAATTGTTTGTTGCTGTATCCCGACCGACCCTATTTTTTACTCAGCGACCACCCCTAAATTTTTTATTTTTGGTTGTGTGCAAAAAAAAAGTTGTGTAAAACCGTAAACAAATATTTGTTCAATTAATTCCCCGCGATTTAAAAAACAAAACAAAAAAAAACAAAAAAAAAATGTGATGCCTCACCGCGACTATGATGCCTCCAAAATACAAATAAAAGATGTGTTACAGAAAAAGGAAGATGTGCCATTTGTTTTTGTATTTGTGTCATATTGTGTCTTGGTATGTGAACATAAACAAAAAAAAATCCGACCTACCTACCCTATTTTTTTTTCTATGTTACGCCAATCAAACAATTTTTTTTTTTAGGCCTAAGTGAACATGTGCGTTTCAATTTGACTGCAATTCTTCCTCATGCGCTCTACATTTTTTTTGACAAATGCCATGGCAAGCGTATAAACAATAATCGCAGAGGTATTTTTTTCACTTGTATCATTAACATCACCTTATCCATACACACGGAAACCCAACTTACTTTCTATCTATCTTCACTTCACTTCTACATTACTCCTAGGAGTAGCCAGGTGCTACGTAACTCCACTGCTTACTCCTGTGGTCGTAATCCTCACCGTAGGGAGATAGCTTCCAGCCATCCATGGCCTGGCCCCCACCGCATAGGCATTGGTCCTTCCATACACCAACACTATCAAAGAGATGATGGAGGAAATTCATGTAAATTTGCCATTATGTTTTCAAAAATCCAAAATCTTGTCATCAAATGTTGCGTTCATCAAGAGATTTAACCCCAGATTCATTTTCATATCAATCAATGCAATAAAGTAAAATGAGTCAGATTTCGGATATTGTTTTCAATACAGCCGAAAAACAAGCCATGTTTTTTCGTTTTGTATTTGTTTTTGAAAAACACAAAAACTGTTGTACCCTGGGGCCCCTCAGAAACAAAGGGTTTTTACTGTTTGATGCAGTTTTTTACAAACATGTGAGAATTTACAGTATACTTTGATAACACAGAAAACCTCCAAATTGATACGGACCCTCCAACATATGTGTGTTCAAATGGAAACAATGGCATGAAAAAATATTCAGACCTAATGCAATGGACCC
The DNA here is from genome assembly GCA_023653785.1 of Ophioderma brevispina. Lineage (NCBI taxonomy): Eukaryota > Metazoa > Echinodermata > Ophiuroidea > Amphilepidida > Ophiodermatidae > Ophioderma > Ophioderma brevispina. The sequence continues at coordinate 7,744 of JAMKCH010010046.1, forward strand.
TTACTGAAATCCACTTCCACACATTTGAAAACAATCTAAATGTAAACATTCTATGAAACAGTAAAAACAGCAAGAATTACATAAGATTCCTGGACAGCAAATCAAGGTGTTGACATCCTGCCAGAATTTACAGTGTTTTCTAGCATACCTGTTTTTGAGACAATTCCAAAGCATTCAGACTGGGATTCAAACACTGTACTTCAGGCTTGTTGTAAGATATTGATTTGACAGTATTAGCATATACAATAGCAATGGTCTGTGAGCTGATGACTGCATGTTTTTTCAAGTTTGATCAAATACTGGCAGTAATGTAAGCATCCTTGGCTGCCACAGACATCCAAGGATGCTGACATTACTGCCAGTATTTGATAAATTTTTGATATACTAAATTCTGGCAGGGATGTCAACTTCTTGATTTTCCATGTACCTCTTGCTGTGTTACTGTTTTTACAGAATATAAAAATAAAAAATTGTTTTCAAATTTGTGGAAGGGATTTCAGTAAGGGTCCATTTCATTATGTCTGAATATGATTTCATGCCATTGTGTCCCTTTAATCAGATCACATAATGCTTAGTAGTAGTATGTATGTATGTTATTGACTTTAACAGTAGTCACTGGATGGTATGCATTAGGTCAAAAACAGGTGTCCCTTTACATATCAAAGTTAATACCACATACATGTATGCTATAACTCACCTAAACCATGTCTGTGTGTTCCCATAGGTGGTAGCATGGTCCATGTCCTGCTCTTAGGGCTTAGACACTCCACCGTGTTAAGTGTTTTGAGCCCGTCCCTGCCTCCCACCATATACAGCTTGTCTTCAATGACAGCCACCCCGAACTGCAGTCTTCGTCCACTCATGTGGCCAACATGACTCCAGGTATTGGTCCGTAAGTCGTACTTTTCAATGCTGTTAGCGCCTGTAGTAACATCAAAATAAGAGAAAGCCTTAACTTTTGCACATGGCGGTCAGGCAATTACAGCTGCATTCTCGTTTCAAAATGTGTCACTTTCCAAATCACTAACAAATTGGTAGAATGATTGGATACATTTGACCTATTATCATCTTTGACTGCTAATCACTGTTCTCTACACATGGATAGCGGGCTGCCGCACAGTTGAATGGTCACCGAGTGAAACAAAAGGAAGTTGCTTTTCTATCTTGGTAATATGGCGGGAAACAATGCATACACCTGCTGGTGCACATATTCCACACAGATGTTCTATTGTTATAAAGAATTCCTTTAACTTTGACAAGGTGTATGCATTGTTATGACACTCAGCAACTCACACCCGCTATCCATGTGTAGAGGTCAGTGCTGCTAATCAACTGACAGATTACTACTGACCCAACATTAGCGGATATGTACTTAAATCACAATTGAGATTCAATTGTTATAATATAATGTCTTCTTCAGTACAGCAGCAGAAAAAAAAGCAAGTAGTACTGAACGAAACAATGGCAAACATTTTCAAGGACTGTTACTCTAACAAGTTTGATTGGTTATTCATGGGATATATGATGTAATTAGCCAATCAGAGACATGGTAAGAAAGCTTAGAGGAGCATACAGATATAGGTCTATTTTGATTGGTTACTCAGAGGTTATATCATGTTATATCACATAATGAGCCAATCAGAGACACTGTAAGAAAGGAGGTAGACCTAAGAAGGTTAAGAATCAATGAGTAAGTTGTATTTTGTTCATGTTTCATTGTTGCATATTTTGTCAAATGCAAATAGATGAACAAACGTATCTTACTGTAATTGAGTTATACCATACTTATTAAGCTGCAAGGGGTCATGTTGAAGCCTTCTTGGGGGTCATGTTGAAGCCTTCTCGCGGCGGCCCTGTTAAAGTCACATCACCTCAGTCTCAACAAAAGAGTACCCACATCACATTTATGCTACTGACCTTTTGTGCAGTCCATACCCCCTACAGCATACAGGACTCCCACCGTAGACTTTCTGGGTCTTGTCCTTTCACTCTGCATGAGCGGTCTACGTTCTGGCAGCAGGTGGTACTTCATGGCCTCCATGACAAGACGTTGACAGCTTTCGTTGCCTTTAAATAATGGATTATTGTCTATGGCATCTGTAAGGAACTGCACAGATAGAAGAGAAGATTTCTTCTTTAAAAATAGCCCCTGGAGCCAAGGCTCATTGGCTGGTATTCTCAAAGGTAGTTTAACTTTAGACTGAGTTTAAACCGGGGTTAGTCCTACATGAGTGGACCTTTTTTCCTTCCAACACACTGTGAAAGTTAAATGTAATAGGTGAGAAAATTCCTCATGGATGGGCTGTTCCCGCCCATCCATAAGGAATTTTCTCACCCATTACAGCACACTTTTAGAGCATGTTGGTAAGAAAAAAGGTCCACTCTTGTTGGACTAAACCTGGTTTAAACCGGGGATCTAAAGTTAAACTCCCTTTGAGAATATAAGCCAATGTGTTCAGGTGCAGCTGAAATCCATCTAAGTATTTAAGCACAGTGATCAATAATGTACATGTATAATATTCAGGTTAAAATGACCCCAGATGACCCCTGACCCCATGTGTCACATAGGGACCCTATCCAAGCCTCACCGTGACTGAGTCCTATTGACATCCATCAAAACATGCAGATACAGTGACCAATTATAACCTAGAGTTAACATGTTGACCACAAACACACAACATGCATGCACACATGCACGCGCATTCATACAGCCATACACATGGCACTTATTTTATAGTCCTCTTTCTGAACTCATTCCATGGAGACAACAATGGGAAGCATTATTTTAGCAATATTAGGCAACACTTCTGCTTACCTGTGGGGTAAGCAGGGGTAGACGGATGTGAGACAAGAGCTTAGCAAGTTCCTTGCATCTGTTTGGAATGTCATGATTGACCCAAGCAAGTAGGGCGTAGTAGACAGTTTCTTCGTTGGGCACATTGAGGTCATCGCTGGAGAAGAGCTCGCATACATCATCTGCTTGGAGCATAAGGAACTCCTGGTTTTGTGTAACATCTACAAAGTGTTCCTACAGGTTAACACACATTGGTAATTATTGTAAGTGCTACAAATTTAATTGTTTTTATGATATCATCAGGAATAAATTGAGAGAATTATAAAAATGTCATCTACATACCATGGTGAAGTTATGTGCAGCTCTAAGCAGATCACTGCAGCCCTGAGCATCAGCAAAAGACCTTATTCCAAGACAATTTGAGGAAGTGCAGCTGCTTTACAAGGTAACCGCAGCAAGCTTCCACAACCTCTGACAGCTGTAGAATGCAAGCCGTGGAAAGGAGGTTTTCAACATTGTCACCCGTAAAAGGACTTCACCTGAATTGAAAGTAAAAGTTATAAGAGTCATAATTAGGAACAAGAACATTTCTCCAAGTATGTGTTGTATGTGTATGTATATTATCCATCTTATTTTTGTCTATGAGCACAAACTCTGAGCTGTCATATTGCTCATGATTTTTTCCAAACTAAAGAGCTCTATGAGCCTGGGGAGGATTCAGTCAAACAAGGCGAACTCGTATTTAACGATGCGTAAAATATGGCCCCGCGGAATGTAGCGATCACGAAAATGAGAAAAAAAAAAAAACAACTCACAACATCCCACCCCCTCCAAAACAGGCCGCCAACACCGCACACACCTCAACCAAAACCCTCTATAAAAAGCCAACACCCTATATAATGCCAACCACCCTCCTAACACCCGCCATCACCCACCCCCTCCCCAACACCCCACAACTCCCCAACACTCTACATCACCTCACCCCTGCAACACCTCACCCCTGCAACACCCCACCCCCTCCCCAACACCCCACCCCCTCCCCAACACCCCACCCCCTCCCCAACACCCCACCCCCTCCCCAACACCCCACCCCCTCCCCAACACCCCACCCCCTCCCCAACACCCCACCCCCTCCCCAACACCCCACCCCCTCCCCAACACCCCACCCCCTCCCCAACACCCCACCCCCTCCCCAACACCCCACCCCCTCCCCAACACCCCACCCCCTCCCCAACACCCCACCCCCTCCCCAACACCCCACCCCCTCCCCAACACCCCACCCCCTCCCCAACACCCCACCCCCTCCCCTATGGCATAGTAGTCTAATTAGCGAAGGAATATTGCCTATCTGAGGTACCATTTCAGAGATACAGCAATTATGCATATTTATTAGCTCATTTGCATACCTAAGCCGCATACATCACATACTTTCGAATTGCAAAAAAGATGTGCCCCATGATCGGCTTTCTTGCAGTGCAGGAATTTGGAGTATCCGATATACCGTTTCAAAAATATAGCAATTAGGCGGCGAAAATAAAAAACCCTGTTTTACAGGCCCGACCGACCCTGATTTTTCAGTTTTGCAGAATTTTTTTTTTTTAGTTTTTCCAAAAATCATGTAAAATCAGCCTGTTTTTAGCCCAAATTTATCAATTTTGGCAATTTTTTTAAAGAAAATTTGTTTGTAAACATTTTTAATTTTTCTCTTGATTTTTTGGATTTTGGGGCTATTTTAGGCCAATTTTGAGCTCCAGAAAAGAAAAAAAAAGAAAAAAATCGCCCGACCGACCCTACTCGAATGGTCCGCTCGCCCGTAAAACAGGGTTTTCTTTTTTCGTCGCCTTACGCTGATTTTTGCATATTAATTAGCTCATTTGCATACTCAATTTGCCCAAAATACGCCCAAACTTTAATCAGATTGAGAACTCTTCAGCCCGCTTCCTTCCACCAAGTTACATCATTATATGCCTTACGGAACTCCAGAAAACATGTAAAAGGCCTTGCAGGAACATTTTCATAAATTATGCAAATTAGATACTTAATTAGCATGTTTTACCCCAAAAGCTTATCAGGTCGAGAACTCATCAACCTGCTTCTTTCCACCAAGTTACATCTTTGTCGCCCTTACGGAAGTCCAGATAAATCGTATACAACGTGGGTCAACATTTTTATCACGGACGGACAACAGACAACGGACGAAAACTGAGTTTTTCCAGAAAAACTAAGTTTTTCGATCGAAAAACTGAGTTTATCGATAAACTGAGTTTATCAATCGAAAAACTAGGTTTTTCCAAATCGAAAAACTGAGTTTACCGATAAACTCGGTTTTTCAACTGATAAACTGAGTTTTTCGAAAAACCAAGTTTTTCGCTTGATAAATTGAGTTTATCGATAAACTCAGTTTTTCAAGTTGATAAACTGGGTTTTTCAAGTGCAAAACTAAGCTTTTCGATAAACCTAGTTTTTCGATAAACTGAGTTTATCAATCGAAAAACTAGGTTTTTCCAAATCGAAAAACTGAGTTTATCGATAAACTCGGTTTTTCAACTGATAAACTGAGTTTTTCCAGAAAAACTAAGTTTTTCCGATAAACTGAGTTTATCTAGATAAACTCGGTTTTTCGATCGAAAAACTGAGTTCCTCCAGAAAAACCCAGTTTTTCGATTGAAAAACTGAGTTTATCAATAAACTCAGTTTTTCGAATGAAAAACTAGGTTTTTCAAAATTGATAAACTCAGTTTATCGATAAACTCAGTTTTTCGATGTTTATCGAGATAAACTGAGTTTATCGGATTTATTACACAAATAGCTTGCCATAGACGCTGCTCATTTCATAGTCCCTGTTCCGAACTCGTTCGGCGGGGACAATAAAACAGTGCTATGCATCCTCGTTAACACAAATGGCAAAAAAAGGTTTTTTAACATACCGCAGTGGCATTATTTGGCAAAAAAGACTGTAATCTGGAGTATAATTGCCATTTGGGGTACCTTATCCACCCATCAGCATCAACCTATGATGAAATTGAGGTAAAAAAGTGATTTTCACACTTGCATCTTGACTAGGTCTATGCCATTTAAGATGTGATAATAATAATGTCCATTTATAACACGCACGTACCCGCCCTAAGGGATGCTCACGATATGATTGCCAATTATTATTACACTGCCATCAGGAAATCATCACAATTATTTTGTAGGTGGCAGATGGCTAAGCCCTCAGAGATACAACATGCTGCAACTACACAAATTCACTGTGAGGCCAATACCTGTATAAATATATTGAATGCAGGCCTTCAAAGCAGCAGGATCCAGACCCCTTAGTTCTATTTCCTCCTGAGTCGCTTCCTGGACATCATGAGTAAAACATTGCTGCAAAATAATCTGACACAGAACTCAGCACAAGACGGTGGGCAGGAATACGCATGGTGCCTGCAGTCAGGACCACGTCAGTCAGCTGCTTTCGATTCAAGTAACCTAGAGCAGTAAAGAATACAATTCATTTGAGAAATGATTGTGCATTTTCGGTGGAAAGAAAGGAGGTCAGCTATCAGTTAGAACTTAGTTACTCCATTGGCCCTTCGGCTGTTTTGCTCATATTTCAATCACACTGCTTTTGTGCGTGCAAATTTTCGGTGATTCTATTCATGCTGGGAGGTTGTATGTTTATCCAAGAAAATCAATATGGCCTTTATGTGTCATGGATTGAGAAAAAACATTTTTGCATGGTCTCACCTGCAGACCGATTGCCATTGATAAGATTTAATCTGTTCTTTGAAGTGAACCAGTAACAAACAAAACGTATTGTATTGCATGTATGCGTATAAATAAGAGAGCATGACTTATCATCCCAGCCTCTTTAAGTGAAAGTGCTGTCTGCAAGATTGAATTATATGGATTTAGTTACAAAAGCACAAAAATATGTTACACAGACAAAGACACATATAGTCAGTCTCAATTTAACAAACATTACATTTACTGAATTAACACAAAAGGGGATGATGATTTTTTTTAAATTACCAAATTTTGAATGCTTTTATCTGCAATAACAGAACATTTGCACTTAATAATGTATCTACTCAACTATATCTTTGGCTTTTTAAATTTTGGTACCTACACACCCCCTCCAAATGAAATTGTACCGTCGACAATATGCATGAAGTGACAAATTAAAAATCAAACTATAACTATAATTAGTTTGGGGGAGGCACAGACCTAGTGCCGGGGAGCTTAAAATTACCTTTGCCAGCACCTTTATTACACCTTACGAAACATGTAAGTGCCTGTACCTCTACATGCTTGTGCTGGATTTCCCCAGTGGGATTTCTCCTCCCTCTGGGTGCTCCCTACCTACTCTACCTACTTTACTCCTTTCATCTCTATCCTTACTTTCGCAACCCAGTTGGCTAGGATAGGTGAATCAATCTGGTTGGCTCAACAGATGAGCCAATTAGGTTGGTTTGGCAGGTTGGCTTTATGGCTTGTCTGGGATACTAGGTTTCTGATCCTAATGTAGGATTTAGAGGCGCCTGATCCTCGGGATAATCACGACTCAATCAGTGATGCCTATCTGGGGTACAGGACACAGATCCCTAGTATGGCGGTGAAGGTGCAACCCCACACGGACATCAGGAGATGGGGGAGGTTGTCTCAGGACTTGTTCCACAATGGAGACAGCATCCTCCGCCTCTCTTTTGTCTTGCAAAAACAGTTGGGTGCCAACTGGGCTGTGACTTCTCTTCTCTCGTTCCTTAAATCTCCTTTATTGAGTAAGTAGTCCATAGGTATAGAATTTAGTCAACCAACATGGTGAAATTTGTACCGCTGCCTTGTAGGTTGGTTCGTTTGTGCGAAAACGGCTAAGGGCCCATCCCTGACAGAAAAGCAACTGCTGCCTTGCAGAGTGTCACCGTGAAAGACAAAGGCTAAGGGTCCTTCCCCAACAGAAAAGGGTGTTGGATACCTGGTGATTCCCAGCTACTATTTAGCTAATTGACAATGAATAGTTCACAACTTACCCAGGGTTAAAGCCCCTGATTAAAAGTCTGTGCCTTTCTGAATCAACATTGGTCTATACCAATACGCATGATGGGTTGGTCCAAAGCCACTGGACGGTCCCACCCTGATATTGACAAAAATGAATGGACAACTTTGTTATATTGCAAAATGCTTTCATCATTACCACATTTAATGTCCAGACCCTTTCAACAACAGCCCAGAAAGCGAATCAGACATGAAGAACTCGTGATATCGATGTCATCTGCATACAAGACACCGTATTGTTGCCAGTGAACTCTACTACAGGCGAATATCCATGGATATGCACTTATTACAGCCTCTGCCTGGAAGAACAAGAAATGCAAGCTACAGAGGTTGTGGGGTTTTGTCTTTTATCCACCAAAGGCTCTCAAGTCCATGTGCCAACCTTGTCAAATTATATGAGCGCATCTTGACGCTTACACTGACGGGCAATCCTGAAACTACAGTCATTTGCTGTTACAGCCCCCACACCGACTATCCAGAAGAAACTGTCCCTCACTTTACCATGAATTTTCCACTGCCACCAGTACAGTTTCCAAGCCCATAATCTTCGGTACATCCCTGGAGATTACAACGCTAATCTTGGGCCTGAACTATGCCCGCTGTTCACTTACAACAACAAGTCTAACAGAAATGGAATATACCATAAGGACTTCATGGAACAATTTAAACCTGTTGCCCCCTAATACCAAATTTCAGAATCCTGTCAGGTAGACGTGGACACACCTCCCGCCAATGGAGACTTGTCCAACTGGAACTATATTCTGGTCATAAAGAAAGAAGTGGATTAAACATCATAAGAACTCAAGAGACTACAGACACTTTTGAAGCTGTTAAGTTCGTATCACACAGACTTGCTCTTGCAGGAGCAGTAAGTTATCGTCAGAGTAACCACCTCCCAGAGATCTCATGAAAACAGTGCTGAGAGGTAGTGGGGGATAAAGCTTTGTGAGCAGTAAATACTGTATCATCCTAACAGTTCAACACTCTTGTTGATGGGCTCTATAAGACAAGAACATCCAGCCGCGTCCCAACAAGAATGGCCTTGGAGATGCTACCTAGAAAAAAGACGACGACTACTGCCTTTGCCTTAAACGACAAAGTCAGCAAAGCCAGCGAAAAACTGAAGTCTTGCCGCCAGGAAGCACCGTACTAAATCCACCAGAATTTCCAAGCAGAACCTTGATGCTGCTCAAGGCTTGCACTGAGGCATGTCTTACCAAAAAATTGGGGGTGCTTGAGGAGCATGTTTAGTCCAAGGCTGAGCACTTGGACGCCCTACATCTTGAAACCAAGCATGCTGGCTTGCCGGGAGGCCTTGGGGAGCGACGCGAAAGAAGGCTACCCCACTATAAGAATCAACGGTGAAACAACTGAATATGCCCTTGACACATGGTTTCAGCCCTTTAGTTCTCTACTTGGCAAGCGAGTTCAGAATAACACTAACCTTGATGAACTTTTTCTTTCTCAATCACAAGATAGCAGACACCTTCCCATCCAGACAGGACCTTTCACATAGAGGAGCTTCAGATCTGCCTGAAGAACCTGAAGAACACCAAGACAACCTGGGTCCCCCGCAACATTCCTGCTAGTCTGGAATAAATCCACTATTTCCATCATGATCAACTGTAGAATTTTTGTACAACACACCTACTGGGAACAAACCGCTGCCCTTTTCACATCATTCTCATTCTCTACAAAGAAAAGGCGACCTCCAACACCCAAAACTACAGAGGAATCACACTGTCACCACTGGGCCCTCTAGATCTCAACTCCAGCTGCTCAACAGAATCACTACCCCATAGATCCCCTTCTCAGACGGAACCAGACATGGTTTTTGCAAAGGCAGATCAACACTACCTCAGATACTTCCCTCAGAGGATCATAGAAGAGTTGAGAATTTCCAGAGAAAAGCTTCATTGTGTTGGTCGATTTTTCCAAGGCTTTGAACAGTGTAAACAGGGATGTAATGCTGCATAATTCCTCTGTGCCAACTATACGGTGTCCCAGATGAGACTGTCAGGGCAATTGCCATCATGTATATTAAAACCCATATAGCTTTGTGCAGACCATGGATGGGCCCACAAACGAGTTCTTATAACAACTACTGGAATCCTACAAGGAGATACTCTGCTCCCTATATCTTTGCAGTTCGTGGTTGATTACATCCTCAGACAGAGTCTTGAAAACCCCATCATAAACGACAAAGGACTCACCATCAAACCCAAAGCGTTCTAGACGTCACCAAAGTCAGCATCTCACAGACCATGGACTCGCAGATGATCTAGCTCTACAGTGATCTGATATGTGGTGCACAAGATCTACTAACATTCACTTGAGAAGCTGCAGACAAAGGTCCGCCTACATCTAAATGCAAGAAGACTGATATATATGACTGTCAATGAGCAGATGATCATCAACTATCTGCACAGAAGATGTAGCCAACTCAAAGAGTCAAGGACTTCAAGATCTAGGGTCCTATGTTGCGAAAGCAAGAAAGACTTCCTGTCCCGCAAGGACAAGCTTGGAATGCCTGCAATAAATACACACTTAGGGGCAATCTGGTATCTCCAATTCAACCAAGCTGAAATTCTTTAGAGCCTATGTAGAGCGTATTCCTGTTATATGGATCTGAGACCCTGACCATGAAGAAAGAGCTACAGGATAGACTGGATGGCACCACACCAAGTTCTTTGCGAGTACAAAACAGATCCTGGCGTGAGCACAAGACAAGCACAGAGATATGGAGATATCCCTCCAATTTCTCTTCTGTTGCCCAAAGCCGTGCACGATTTGCCGGTCACAATGTCATCGTGCGATGACCACGTAGTCTCAGACGCACATGTTGGGCAGTTACCCATGCAAAACAGGGGTCGTCGCCCTGTAACTACATTTAAGTGATTGCTCGAGACATCCAGCAGGATCCATCTGAAATCCCCAACCTAATGACAAACAGGGAAGTTGGCGATACATGGTGAACAGCATCTCGGCTACGGCCGTTAGATAGAGATAAATTAGTTAAGTTGGCTAGTGGGCTAGTTTAAGAGCCAGAGTTGGAGTGCCCAAGGACATAAACATACATGGCGGCACCAGTGGAAGGGGGAATTTCCCCCTATTCTTTTCTTCCCCCAGTTCCCTACCCAGCCAGGCAAGAAAAAATGATTTTTTGGCAAAAACACAAAAAAACACCATAAAATTAAAAAAAAAAAAAAACAGTGATTTTGGGGCCAAATGGTAAAAATCGGAATTTTCACTGGATATTCCCATTCCCTCATTTCAACCCCCCCCAAAAAAAAGAGAGGTCTGGCTAGCCACTGAAACCATACCAGTCTGTTACAGAGAAAAGCAGCTTTTTACCTTGCCATCTTCTTGAAGGTGCGCTCCGCGGGATTCTGGAAAAGAACAATTGCCGTCATTCCCGTGCGTCTTCCATACGTGTCACACAGTCCCTTTGTTACATTGCGTCCGACTGAAAGGATGTCTCAATGCCATACGGACAAATGCTTTCTTTATCTACAGGGAATAACATACAACTCATATCACTTGCATAATTGCTTGTACTGGGAAGCGCGAAGTTTACAAAATAAATGTTGACACTAATAAAGCACCTTCACAATGGTACAAAGTGCTTGATATTATTCTGCTGCGCTGAATATGTCAGCTGCCTTAAGGAATACCCAAGTGGGGAGCTTCAATGGACTATTCCCTCAACGATCCCATTTGAACTTGGGTGGAGAGAGCAAGCAAGGTAAGGAGAACCCGTACAACGAATAAATTAAACAATTACACTATAAAATAATTATTGACACATATCAAGTGGTTTCATAGAAAACGGAATTATATAACCCTAACAACGAATTAAAACCATCTGTCTGACCCTGTGCTATTTAAAAATCGCACTAGTGTATAACGTGTGATGCGATACGACCGGCACGTTTAGGTTATACATGCCTTGGAAATACACATGGAATAGCATCATGTGTGAAGAGCATGACGCTACTGTGCCATCCGTATCGCCATAACACAAATACATACCCATATACAGTACGCAAATTTCAAATAGCGCATGGTCAGGCAAAAAGCTTTTAATTCGTTTTATGGTAGTATAATTCCGTTTTCCATGAAACCATTCAATATGTGTTCAATAATTGTTTTTATAGCGTATACTAAGGTTAGTTTCTTTATACAGGTTCTACTTTAAAGTGCCTGCCCAAGTGCCACACACATTGACCTCAGCAGGACCTTTCGACCCAGGCCCTTAATGTTGAGACAAGTCGTTTTAATCCACTGGACCACATGTGACAAAAACCACAGTAAAAAATACTGCAAGAAAATTGCATCATTCATTGGCAAGAGGGCAGTCTGGAACCACACCACCAGAAACAAACGTGGGAGATTGAATGATGTTTCCCCTAGCACACGTCGCACTCATACCGTACGATCATTTCCACACCCCGTGCATGAGAGTGATGAAACTTCGCCCACTGCACTATAGGATATCGAATTGTTTTTAGTTCCTGACTCAAACCGTAGCTCACATTTAAAAATTACTACTATCCATTTTGCTATTATAGCTGTATCGTAATGAATTAAAAAAAAGCTGATCATAACATTTTACACTACGCTCACTTGCATTGGTGCTATGTACGTACGTACAACAAAGCAACCAATACCTGCATTGCATCATACACCGAGCCGAAGCCCCTGGTATACTGTTCTTATTTTCCAATTTAAAAAAATTTCCATCATTCAGATCACTGCAAAATTAAAGGTGCAACGAGAGATTTTGAGGAACCCAAATATTGTGTCATAATAGTTTAATTTTCATTATATATAGCCACTCAAAAGATTTCTTACCTTATATTTGGCTATAGAAATTTCTTAAAAGAGAGAAAATAGGCGATTTTGATTTGCTTATATTTCAATATAAAACATAGGCTGAATTTCGTATTTGCTCCTATACGAAATTAGAAATTTCACAATTTGTGTGTACCAAAGAAATTTCTCAGCTTAATCCTTTCAGATGGGGATATTTGATGGAAAGCTTTACAATTGTGCAAAAAACAGAAGTTTCATATTTTTTAGAGACACCTGTTATGTGAAATCTCTTGTTGCACCTTTAAGAGAATCAACTATAGACATTGATTCTGATGTTGGTACATAAAAAATGATCTGAACGTAAAAAAATTGTCAAACTTGATGCTGAACTTGGTGGAACATTTCAATAGGAAATGGTCACAGTCATAATGACAGCATTGGTAATAAACTTCAAATTTACTGATTTCTGTTTAAGATGAGGCTATTTCCTTGTTTTAATTTAAATCAGTCTTCAATAATTTGTTAGGGGGAATTTCACATCAAATTCAGGTTTGACTTCTACAAAAAGTGGAATTAGATGAGGATTATTATCAGTGGCGGCACCAGACCTCTTTTTCTGGGGGGGCAAGCGGGGGGCAAAGTGAAATTTTTGGGGGGCAAAGTGAAATTCTGGGGGGCAAAATATCAAAAATTTGGAGATTTTAAACCAATTTTGGCCCCAAATTGCTGATTTTTGTCAAAATATGGTGATTTTTCGCCCCAAATCGCCGAATTTTGCCAAAATCCCTCATTTTTCTTTCGCCGGGGGGGGGGGGGGGAACTGGGGGGCAAGACAAATTTATGGGGGGGCAGATGCCCCCTTAGCCGGGCGCACGTCTTATTACAGAGGGTTTGACAAAGTGTAAACCGGAAGTAGGTAAACCGAGCATGAACTCCCCTAAAATTAGCGATGTTGTGGAGAAAATCTAGAAACAATTTTGGTTTGTTTGCTGGTGGTGTGGTCTGGAACATGACCTTAAATGACTTTGACCTTGGTCCATGACCTTTGACATCATTCACATGAAGGAACCCCTATTGCACTCTAACCCCCAGTCCCTGGTGTAAATCGGACTTAAACTTTTCGAAGAGAAGTGAAAAACAAAAATCTAACCAAACTGGAACATACATACACACACACACACATACATACTTACAAGCCACGACTCATATGACCTTTGTTCTTGGTCTATGACCTTTGATATCATGCATATATGAAGGAACCTGTACTGCACCTTAACCCCAATAAATGGTTTTTAAATCAAGACTAAACTTTTCGAAGGAAACATGAAAAACTGGCATATATACACATACGGACATGCACGCTATTGCAAAATCCCCCTCTGCTTTTCAAGCCTGGGGATAAAAATGCACCTGGTCCTAAATTTGATAAGATGTGAAGACTCATTTACCACCTCCCTTGTTTTAAGGTGAGATCGTCGGAGAAAATGGGCTTACTGAAAAATAAAGTACGAACACAAATCCCCTTGAAATCAATTTTTCCAAACTTGACTATATAGTTAGGATTGAACTTTCCTCAACATATTTTTGGAGTTTCAAGAACTTGAAGATATGATTTGCTTATTTAATTTTTTTTAAATTCCCTAATTTTTCATATATCATTTTCCCAGCTGCCTAAATGGAAGATATTTTTTATTAATTAGATAAACTCCAGGGATAAGTTTTATAAAAATACCTAAAATCTTGTATTGGTTATTTTAAAATCAGGCATTCAATACTTGGGAAAAAGTAGGGAAAATTAAAAAAAACAAAAAACACCTGGTATTTAAAGTGGAAGGTATTCTACTTTATGGCTGTGAGCATGGACTGTAACTACTAAAGTTTGCAAGATGTTGGATGGGTGTTACACAAGGCAAGCAACCTCCAATTTGCTGGTCATTGTGTGAGAAGCTGTGGGCAAGTTGTGTCTGATCTGGTGCTATGGAAACCTGTGCATGGCACAAGAAGTGTTGGAAGACTATTTATGGTCCATTCTCCGATAAAGTGTTCAAAAAGTCGTTTTTAGTGTCGCTCACAGTCATGCACAGTTTAAAGCTTGTTTTTTTGCCTTTAAGAATGGATGGTATTAATATAAATGATATTTAGGAGTTATGTTTTCAAAATGATTCGGACTAGAAGTTGTAGCCGACTGAGAAAGTATCAAGCAATAAGGCTAAAGATGCATAATTGTTGCTTTTCGCCATGTCGCCAGCCCAATCCGTTCTTAAAATGTGTCCCTGCTCGTTACACAAGAGCGCATATCACAGATTACATTTCATTTTTATCAGCCTCTATTATGCCCTAATTATTAAGTTAAAAACATGATAATATTGGATTATTAAAGTTTCGCGAGAGTTCTCTGAGAGAATGTCGCCAATATTGCAGCCAGATACGTTATCATAATTCGGATGGATGCAAAATTGTTTAAAATAACGGAAGTCCAATGTTCCAATATGTGATAAATCGGGAAAATGTCAATGTTATATTATACATGTTTTGCATAAAATCTGGTTTAAGGGTAACAATTTCCAGCCCTAGTAATGAAAGAAATCCCTCATGTTACGTTTATACCGCGCCAGATACGTTACCTCCCTCCTGCGACGCTCTTGCAAACCGGCGCCATACATAAAGTCGAATACTACACCATGCTTTAGTATGAAGGTAATACCTTATAAGGTATAGAGGACTAAGTCGGTAAAGCACATACTTTCATCAAGAACAGCACGACTAAGAAAAAGGCCGGCCAGATACGTTACCCAGATACGTTACTTAAGTGTTAACGTTAGGCAATATACTAAAAATCGGATATATTTTAAGATCACCCATGCATTGTTCCGTGGTCTGATAATGTTAAAGTTTGCGATTTTCAGTGATTTTCAGGAATTCCTAAATGTTGATAGTTGGTCATTTTGGAGGTCAAACTTGAACACTTTATCGGAGAATGGCCCTTATGACATATGTAGACCTACTGTGTCAGGACACTGGATTAAGACCAGCTGAAATGAAGTCCTGCATGAAAGAAAGGGGTGTCTGGAGAGCCATCACTGATGTCCGACAGAAGTCAACGGAGTGAGTGGGAGTGAGTGAGAGTGAGTGGTATTTAAAATAGAAACGCTCAATCTGCAAGATCTAATGTGCAAATTTTCTCAATTTGATTTCCTTTCCTATAACACCTTATTTATTAGCAAGGGAGTTTAACTTGTTGTAGTTCCTTAAAAAATATGAAAAGTAGGTACATCAGTAATTCTAGAAATACTCAATCAAAAACAGAAAATAACTATGCTGTTGCAACCACCTGTTTTTGTTTTGATGACACACAGAAAAACAACAAATTGCATGGATGTTTGATATTTTTGTAACCACTAAAAAAAGAAACACCAACTCATCAATTACTTGAGAAAAAAAATATTGTATTTCAAATAACTGCTCCATTTTGGTCCATTTTCTATACTACCAAAATTAGTCCCTATACTTGAAAATGCATTGGGTGAAATATCTCCACAATGCCCATTTTGAAAAAAGAAAATTTGGCGTGCATGTTTCTTTCACCATGTACTTACATTTCTCAACAATTTCAACAAGATCGGGGCATGATGTCCTAGCTGATGATCCAACCTTAATGTTAATATATTTGCTTTAACCGCAAATCATTCAAAATTTAATTTTGCAACAAGGTGAACTCGTATTTATGTGATGCGTAAATATGGCCCCTGGGTACCCGGGGATGGCCGGGACTTGCACCGAGTGTGTTTGGAAAGGTTAAACTCCCCGGCCATGTCATGGCAATGTCCTTGCCACGTCCCGGCCCTGCGGGGCAACATTTTTATGTCATATCCCGGCCAAGTCCCGACCCCTGCTAGCCGGGCAAAAGTATCAAAATGCATCAAACCCGATTGTGGGATTCATTTCTGGGTTTATAGAGGTCAGCTTTTCGGAAGAGGGGTAAACAAATGCCAAAACGGGGCCCTGCGCTTCCGTTTTTCCCGACCCAAAATCCAGGCTTTTTTTGACATGTGTGAACTCCATGAACAAGTCCCGGCATACGCCCGGTACATCCGGGCAAAAAAAAAGGATCAACTCCCCGGCTATCAGGTAGTACAAGTTCCGGCCATCCCCGGGTACCCCTGGAGGGGCCAGGCATTTTTGATAAGTGCATTACATTATGTATATTGAGAGTATACAAATACTACATGGTTTGAGAGAAATAGGGCACAATATTTTCCCAAGGTACTGGCTACTGGCCTATGCACCCCGAACCCGAAGGGTGAGGGGTTATAGGCTCGTAGTCAGTACCAAGGGAAAATAGTGTGCCCTATTTCCCGATATAAACCATGTAGTATTTGTTTTATAACACCTCACTGTGACTCTGGGGACAAGGTTGTAGGGAAATAGCATGCATAATAAGAATCAGCCAATGGAATAGCATGATTTTGTTCATGAATATTCATGAGGTGTAATAATAAGTAGCCCTAACAAGGCTGACCACAAAATACCACACAATGTAATATTGTGGTATATTGTGGTATGTGATAGTTACAGAATCTACAATATTTTGTGGTGTTTGTGGTAGAGTTGTGGTTGGTATGGTCTTATCATTGACATATAAAGTGTGGTACATCCACGTACATCCCGCACCCACCCCGCGCCATGTAAGCTTATAACTCCAAGGTTCCCCTGGGCCCCGCAATTTCTCTTGGCGGCCCTGTACATTGTGGCCTATGGCGCAGTTTGTTGTTGTTACAAGACAGCCGTCAGCCGTCTTGTTCTGTTTTTGATGCGTTCTTTCTTACAAGACGGCTGTCAGCCGTCTTGTTCTGTTTTTGATGCGTTCTTTCTTTCTTTCTTCTTCTGGCAGCAAATGCATCTAGCTCAGTCATGGTTTGATGTATTCTGATCAGACTTATACCAAATAACCGCTGAGTCATCCTTTACATGTCATATGACTTTGACCCCTGTTTGACGTTTGACCTGGCCACAGGCATCAAATATGTAATTTAATTGCCAAAAATATCTTCTTCTACAGGATTATGTCGATATCAACTAAACTCTTTCTGAGGAACAACTGACCCATGCTCCATATATATATAGGGTGTTCAGGGATAAGGAGTCAAAGGTCATAAGGGGGGTCATTTCCGGTCTGAAAGCCAAATAAAATATGTCATTTAATTGGCAAAAATATCTTCTTCTACAGGATTATGCCGATATCAACTAAACTTGTTCAGAGGAACCACTGACCCATGCTACATATAGGGTGTTCAGGAATAAGGAGTCAAAGGTCATTAAGGGGTCACTTCCGGTCAAAAAACAAAAATATTTTACAAATTTCAAAATTGTTATCTCAAAATGTAAAGATAGCAGAGTGACATAACCTTCAGATATGAATGTATGTTAGCTGATGTATGCAAGGTATTTTTATTTTTGGGGTCAAAGGTCATTTACAGTTCATCTCCGGTTTTGAGCTAAATAACTTCAAGAATTTTTATCTCCAGAACTAAGCAAAGCATTTTTTTTTATTCGCACAGGAACAATGCATTTTGCGGTGTATATGAGGGTTTTTTTATCTTGGGGTCAAAGGTCATTAAGGTGGTCAAATGTGTCAAACAATCTAAAAATAAGACGAAATTGGCTATATCTCAGCCATAGATCACAGATAAAAGTCCCATGTTTGCTATATATGTAACATTAATAGTAGGGTAGGTCTATGATAGTCTTGACCCCAAAGGACAAAGTTTCCAAGGTCAAAGGTCCAAATTTACAAACAAGCTCCCGATTGAGCTGATTTGTCAGGAATAGCCCCATTACATCATAAATACAAAACATAACAGTTGACCCCCATACGTGACGCCAGGGGTCCCACTTTATATGGGTTAAAGTTCAATCCCTGACCTGCTTGGATAGATTTGAAACTCAATAAATAATGATCCCTGTACCTTTGTTAACACATAAAAATACATTTAACGACATCTGTGACTCATTGGTCAAGTTATTAGGCATGGGGTCAAAGCATTCAGATGTGATTCCAGGCCATCTTTGTTCGCATTCTACTTCATGGCTAGTTTTATTACTGTGTCTTTTGTGGTATATTATGAGTTACTCGAATTTGGTATAGTTAGATTTATCTTCAACAATATACACAATATGCCACAATCAAATTTTGTGGTAGTTTGGGGTCTATGGAATGCAGTGTGAGAAAATTGTGGTTTATTGTGATCTGTGGTAAGTCTCACAATATACAGCCTGCAGGTTAGGGATATTATATCATGATTCGTGATTTGTAGCCATGTGATAGTTTTCTTATTATTCATGATTGCAGTGATTTTGAGCCCATGGTGATAGTTTTTATTATATCGATTTTTTTGAGCCATTGAATAGTAAGTATATTCAACTGCAGAAAATTATTTGTTTTTGTATCGTTTATAAACAAATATGGAATGCTATGTTTGTGGTATAGTAAAAAATATATCAATCCTGTCAAATTTGACTGTTTTCCATCACTTGCTTCGCCGTCGTAAATAGAAACTCAATTTGACATTGTGCATATATATTTACTATTCCACTCACTAGGCATCAAATATTTGTATACTATCACCATGGCTTGGAATAAACGTGTGATATCATGAATAGAAAACAAATATTGACTGCCTATATTCGTGCATAGTAAAAAATATATATCATTTCAGTCAATTTTTGACTGTTCCCTTCACTCGGCTTTGCCCACGTGAAATAGAAAAGTCAAAATTTTGACCTCATGATAATTTTTTACTATCACACTCTTGGACATTCAATATTTGTATACTATCACACTCTTAAGGTCCTTTCATACTTCCACTGTACTGCATTGCTGTGCAAGTAAAATTTACTGTCAAATGGTCCTCACTTCCGCTGCACTCCCTAATCGATTTACTGCAGGTCCGGGTTGCAGTGCGTTGGCATAAACTTGAGAAGGATTGCAGGAAAATTAGCATACTGCACTACCCCACTGGCATCTTGCGGCATCGCATTAAAATAATTTTGACTTCGTTGCAGTACTGCTTGCGTTGCAATACTGCAGTGCTTGCAGTGACGATTTGGTAGGCTGCATGCAGTGCTGCACTGCAATGCAGTGAATTATGAAACGGACCTTTTAGGCATTCAATATTGTATATTATTACATATTTTTAGTTCAGAAAAATGAGATGAAAAATTTTTGTCTTTGGTTCCATCACACTCAATCATCAAGCAATTTGCAGTGGGTGTACAGAAAGAATTTGTATGTGTGGCACTTCCCTATATTCTAGGCACCTCAATGGAATAAAACTGCATGTTGAAGGATGGGGTGGCAGAAAAACGGAATTTGTCTTCTAGAGGACAAAGTAGTCTGTACTTTAGGCCGTGATACATTTGCCATTTAACCATCTTTCCCCGTGCTAGAGCACTGGGGATACTTACTTCCTTCACTAAAATTTAATAAAATAAATTATGTAAATCAAGAAAAGTTGTATCCCCATGTTAAAAGTGCACATTATTTAGAACAATGCGTTCTCGAACCACAAGTCTCGCCTGCTTTCGCGCTTAATTGTAAGACAAAAACACACACCATAGTGCAACTGGTGCGAGTCCCAGGGTGGTCCCCAAAAAAGTTGTGCAACCAGAAATAAACGCTCAATTTCTTAACTAGTTTTACTTTTTCCCCTATTTCATTTGACACACCCAGGGGTCACAACATTTCCATTGTGAGATATTCATCTTGTCAATTTGAAACCCCCCCACGAGCATAAGTCAGAGATGGTTAGGAGTCGCACCCCCTGGTTTTGCATTTTAGTAGTCTTTACTTCCTGCTCTTTCATTTGACACCACCCCAGGGGTCACACATGTTCCATTGTGGAATATTAATCAGAGAAAGTCCCTCAACAAGAGCAATAACTAGATGTTCGGAGTAGCCCCCGTTTTGCATTTTGATAGTATTTTACGCTCCACTCTTGCATTTGACACCACCCTAGGGGTCACAACATTTCCATTGTGGAGATATTAATCGGTTGAAAAGTCCCCCACATTAGCACAAGGTAAGAGATGTTTAGGAGTAGCACCCCCGGGTTTGCATTTTTAGGTATTCTATACTTCTCACTCATTCATTTGATACCACCATAGAGGTCCCAACATCTTTCCGTTTGGGAGATATAATCTTGAATGTCCCCAACATAATCATAACCAAGAGATGGTTAGGAGTACACCCCCGGGTTTCATTTATAGTAAACAATGAATGCCTGTGCGTGGAAATAAAATATATCACAATGTTCAAATTTTGATTTTCTATTTCACGAGGCGAAGCCGTAGTGAAATGGAACATTCCAAGTGACAGAGTGATATATTTTTACTATTCCCCAAACCCTAGGCATTCAATATTTGTTAATATAACGTATATAACAAAAATTTTTCTTCCGATTGAATAAGACTTACTATTCAATGCTCAATCGTTTATAGAATATTCTTTATTTCCT
>JAMKCH010010047.1:0-111137 GCA_023653785.1 Ophioderma brevispina
GCCCTCTTAATTATTATCAAAACGTCATTGACAACGAGACCTATATATATATTTTCGGTTTCTGAACAGTAAGACGAAGAATTTGACACCATTTAAAACAAACCGATGACCTTGAACCCGTTTTGCCAATACTCCGATTCTTTTCACAATGGTCCCAAATTCTTCATTTAGTCCCAAAGGACCAGGGAATATAATACCTGCACTCATTTCGTCATTTGGTGATGTAATTAGAAGTCAAAATGTAATAATGGTGTACATATCCTATGGGGTCATTAATGCTTACCACCTGCTAAAATGACAAATGCAGGGCAAATATGCATGTTATTTTCTAGAATATGACCAGACAGACAATTTGAGACTAGTTTCGTCAAAATCGGGGCACTCTGAAAGGATTACCCCAGGATGACCTTGAACCGTTATGAGCCTACAATCCTGAATATAATGAGCGTAGATATGGCAAACTATACCTTTCTTTAATCCTCATGACCAGATGAATATTGGTGTAGGTATCAAAACAATTAGACCTCTTTTTTTTTACATGTTCTCCATTGTTGATTTTCTAGACCTTTGACACAATATTCTGTTACACTTTAGAAGTATGATGACACACAAATTGTTTCTGTTGCATTTTTAGGCCCAAAAAACAATTTTCTTATACTATGTAAGCTATCCAGAGATATATGTGTTTTACTGCAGTAGGTCAAAATCCATTTTGTGCCACTTTTTTCTATGCGTTTCAGTGGCGCAAAAATCAACTATGAAAAACGCAACTTTTTCTAAACAGATTTCGAAATCAATGAAGGGATTACACTTCATAAAACAAGGATTTGTATGATATAAGTTACCTTGAAAAAGTGTCTTTTGAAATCTGAAATTCGATTGGGGCATTATGCATGAAAAAGTAATTACCGCTGTTCACTTGCTCAACTCCTTTGAAGAGGTGGGTCATCTTAAAGTAACATCACCACATTTTAAGGGCGCCCCCAAATGAGATTTTTGCACAGTTGCCTTGGTAATTGACTAGTTAACTATTCCTGTAAATGGTAACGCTCGAACTTGTCCACGTATCGCAAAAGAAGGAATTTTGTAATTGGAATAATATCGGAGATCTCCGATGATTTAAGCCACTATCAGCGATTTCTTCCAAATGTATTAACAAATCGCGCCCCTATTTTTCATCAACTCCATTTTTTGCACTGTTGCATTGTTGTACTAAAGACCCCTGTAAGTGGCTAAGTGTCACAAGCCCTATTGGTCAAGAAATTATGATTTTTACGCTTTGTTTACTAATAAATGTCGGGATCCAAGTTTGTAAAGTTATAGAAAAAGTCGTAAATGGCATCTTCAAGACCACTTTCAAATGCCTAAGTGTCTGTTTTTCACAAAGAAGAGTAATACAGGAGTTGATATGACATAACGCTAGTAATTTAGAGACAAACTTGCCCCATGCCTCGTTGAATGGTCAATAGTGCACACCACTATATTGCGCCTCCCATAGACTGTTTAGAACATATTTATGTTATTTGTATCTCAAGTTACCTTGCATTTAAAAAAATGAGAGCTGCTCAGTTTGTTTACAAGACCTTCTTTAATAAAATATCTAAATTTGATTTATTTTTTTGTATACTTTTTTCCGATATTTAGCGATTTCTCGGAGGGTAGTAATTTTGCTACTAAAGTTTTCGCCCGAAACCGGGAAACGTACGTGTTTGTAAATCCTCCAGTAAGAAACAAAACAAGCTTAAAAACAATTGTTGCTTTCAAGAATATCATGTACACACACAAAAAAATAGTAGACATCAAATTGAATGCAAAAATGTGCTCCAATAGTATCAATATCTCAAATTTTGACTCGTGAAATACGGACTATTACTGTGATAAATTTTGCCGGAAGTATCCGCCAAAGTGTAATTAGTGGTGTACACCCTCAACCCTTTCGCGGCATACTACAGTGCGATATATGTACTGGTTTTCCTATTCAAAGTATCTATTCTTTTCTCACTTATTTTGGCAAATACATTGTATACCAAGGTGAGTAGGGAAGAAAAATGATATCATAAAATCAAATTTCAACCAATGATACCTCCTCCGTATCGCATCGTGTGTTCTGAACAAAAACACAAAAAAACAAAACAAAAAACAAACAAAAACAAAACTGGAGTACGATGATGACTACAACCAATCTTTGATCAAGTGCATTGTATTTAAATGAGCTGTACATTGCCCAAAAGTGGCACACACGTGATTTGAACTCACTGCTGTTAATCGAGTGCAATTGAAGATTGCGAAAAGCACATAGAAATGAAATTATAACCATTAAAATCAAGATACCTTAATATTTGAACAAATATCGATGATAAGTTATTTTATCCCAGATTTCATGTCTAAAAATCAATTCTCTGATTGTATCATTTTTGAGACAGGGTGTAGATGCAGTAGATTTTAGAAAGTTAGATAGCTCTCATTATTGGTTTCCCTTGAAAAAGTACTGAATACAAACAACACCAACAATAACAACAACATCGTGTATATCTGTTTAGTAACGTCACTGATCGTAATTACAATCTGATACTTTAACTTTGTCCGTCACATTGAAAACAGTTTATTGTTGAGGACCATATTTATGTGGACAATCCGGCTTGGTTTGCTGGCACATTTTACAGTTGCAGTGAATTTCTTTTTAAATAAACGAAACAAACAAAACTGACAAAAGAAAAAAAGAAAGTTCTCCCAAGATCAAACCTGCGTTTCAATATTGGACATGGACGTTGACGGTTTCACGTCAGGAAATATATCTTTATAAGCCGGAGGACATTCACTTCCTGTATCCGTTTTTGTAGCAACAATGTCATCGTGATTGTCTTCGTGAAGGTCATTATCAACTTCCATTTCACATGGAGAACTGGTAGTAAGCGGTTCCGTCTCCTTAGTCTGATCTTCACAGTATAATTTATTCGTGTCATTACCTTTATCGTCACTCAGTTCAACTTCAGAGTCGTGAATTCTACTGAATTCATCCGCAGCTCTTGCAAGAGGTGCTACTCTGGCATGAAGTTTAGGATTGTCAATTTCACTATAAGTGTCCCCTTCAGCAGCTTCCATACATACGATTTTTGGGGCTTCCGCTTGGGTAGCAGCCTTTCGAGTATTTCGAGGTGAAGGTTCTGAATCAGTCAGGTCAGTCTGAGACAGTCTTGGAAACCGTCGCCCAACGGACCCGTTTCCAAGTTGAACATGTCCATTAGCATTGTTCGAGCCAAAGGTATTCTTTTTTAAGGCAAGTAATCTGTCTTTTACACTGCTGTGAGTTCTATTTAAAGGGCCATTCAGCCCCGATAGTCTATTGCCTGGTCTTAAGGGTTCCCGAATTTCGTTACACGTCGCAGCAGGACCTCCTCCAGAGAATGAAGATGACGTGCCGTTTCTAACTGACCTGTGCGTACTCAAATTGCGACTTAATTGACGTACTCGCCATTTACGTTTGATTTCTGCTCGAACCTCACCGTTCATGAAGCAATACAGTAGTGCCACCAGGAAACCCTGATATAAAAATAGTGAGAACATGAAATTAAAATACTAAAATCATAACTTTTATGGATTGAAGTGGAGGGGGAGATCGGGTCACCCACCTTTAACCTTCGTCTACCTAAGCCATTTTTGTCAACTGATTTTCGTTACTGAACACCCGATTCCTATAAATTAGGTACCACAGGATAGTTTAGAGTTTCTTCCTTCCATTGGTATCAACCACAGCAGCGCTGAAGCCCGCATCCGTAATCTTTTGCGCAAAAAACTTATCATCGACTTGAAATGCCTGCTGATTCTATTTCTTTGTTCGTCGCTTTGAAGGTGACTTCCGGTCAAGTGTACACAACACCTAGCCTACGCTACAGAGTACGCGGTCACGAACGAGTACACGAACTCAATATTAAATACTGCACTTGAATTAGAAATTGTCACGACCTTATTTATTCAAGTCGAAAGGAAAACAAACATGAAAGTCCGATATGCCTAGAAATGATGGTACAAATCAGGCAGTACGTTTTAAAGGCAAAATAATAGCGCCACAAAATGCTTATTTATGCTAATTAGCATAAAAGCGTCATGGCCGATTTGCTTTTTTCCACCAAAATCTGCGCAATTGATAATTTGGGCAAAAATAATTTAGCGTTAAACATGGCACGCGAAAAACAAAATGTTGGGACCACGTGAAGCCACCCTTATACACTTAAGTGTTAACGGAATCGTGACTTGAAAACATTCGGTTAGGTTTGTTATCATGGATTTACTTTGTTATTTTCAAATGTCCTAGCCAACGTTTACACTAATTATTAATATAAATTATATTATTAACATTACCCCTATAATTTAAACCTTAAGGAGGCAGTGTATGTTCCTCTAAGATTTGTACATTTAGCATAGATATGGCTGGGGTTGTTTAAAAGGTGTCGAGGTCCAAAATGTGCAAAACAAAATTTCACTAGGGGGGCATAATATCCAAGGCTGGCGCTTCCAAATCGAGGGGCATTCGGTGACAGAGGAGAGACCGCCAAAATGCCCCCAAAATAGAGGGTTTCGGGTGACAAGTTTTTGCAAAATTAAAAGAAAAGGGGTTTCTTTTTAGAAAATTTTGAATAAGTTCACCCAAATTTTAAAATTTTCCTCCAAAACAGGGGTCTAGGGTGACAGTGGTAAACTTTTCCAAAAATATGGAGTCTTTGGGTGACATTTTCAAAATATATGGGGTCTTTGGTGACAGCGATGCTGAAAATGAGGGTCTTAACAGCCTTACATACGCGTCACCTCCAAGGTGGGAGTGCCTCCAGTAATTCAAATCATTTAATAGTCATTGCTGTCTTAGTAAAATGCTTGTAAAATAATCACTCACTTTAAACATAAAATTTGACACACAAACGAACTTTGCTAACTAATAAAGATAGTAGGGTTATAAATGAGAATCCTATTCTATGAGTTTGGAGGAAAAGGTTTGAAGATGTTTTTTTCTATAGTTTGAAGGATGCTGAACCAGAAGTTTGGGGTCCAACCTCTGGGAAAGACGGGGAACTTTGTAAAATAAGGGTGGTAATTTAGTACAAGGGTAAATTTGAAATCAAGTTAAATTGTGTTGAGATGCATACCAATGTATTTGTCTGATTATAAAGATAAAAAGTATAGTTTGTATACGTTTGGACCTTTAGTTTCACGGCTACCTTGATATAGTTCAAGGTCATCTTAAGGCAAAAAGTATCCAATGCTAAGATTTTGTTGAAACTGGTGTCAAATTATTGCTCTGATCATACTGAAGCAGAAAATGCATTTTAATTATTTGGGTGACCGCTCTGTATACAATTTGGGGTCAAGTTTTGGTGACCCTTATAGACTATGTAGACCCTTGTTACATTTTTCCCACTAATTACGAAACCAAATGCCAAACATTGTAAAATAAGGCAAGACGAACAATTTGACACCGGTTTCAAAATCGGAGCACTCGGTAAGGTTTTAACCACAGGATGACCTTGAACCATAATAGCGCGTACCTTTTAAACTAAATGTCAGATCCTAGACAAACTATACCTTTTATATTCGTTTTGCTCTTTTCAATAAAATACCTACCTGAATGGGAGATAATGTCAGCTCAAAATACATCCTGATTTTGACTACCAGAGGTTCATTTGAGGCGTACATACCGACACTGATGATGTAATATACTCCGAACAGTGGTATTAGTACCAGCGTAGATTTGGCTAATTTGCTAATAAGAGTCAAAAAAGGAAATAAGATAATATCTGTATCATTATGTGTTGTAAATGTTAGTAGTGAAACAACATAATGTGATAACGGTGGACACAATAAAGAGCTAAGTGCCACATTTTCGACCGACTTGTTACTAGTTTCAAATTAGTTTATGTGAAGTATATGGCGCTTTCACGGGAGGTCAATAGGTTAACTTGACATGCAGACCTGTCCTGAACAACCCAAGCGTGCAGAAAATACAAAAGAATCACCTGCAGAAATATCTGAAATTTCCAGGTGAACCAGGTGCATGCATTGTATTCTTCGCATATCTACAACATAATACTTAAGCTAGGGTTCATTGGTTTGACCAAAACAAATCACCAGTTCAGTGCACTTAGTCTAGTAGATTTCATGGGTTCCCATGCACCCTTTTAACACTAAATTCTAACATGATCTCTACATCTTCTTAATGAATTTTGATGTTACCAAAAACAAATATTGGGCCAAGGGTCCCGTGTGACGGTCATCTTGCATCTAAAGCGTCCAGTCATATAAAGTGGTTAGATTTAGTTGAAAGGTCTCTCAAATGATTCGTCTCATTATAAGAAATCAGAAAATTATACTTTGGCATATTTGTGATGTTTAGTTACCGAAATATGGGTGGAAATGTGATTAAGGTCATTGAACGTTTGATTGGTCATTGTACATGGGGCCAAACTTTCAAAATGCATGAATCTTTGCAAAATTGATTTTACCTCAACCGTCTTTTTAGAGGTAAACTCTGCCTCCTTTGCCACCTCACTGTCTAGGTAGCTGAGGACAAAAAAAGTTTGCATCTCCAGTCTATAGGCCAATTAAGACAGCGGGCCAGTTCAAACCGTTAATTTTCATTTCTACTAACTTGTTTTTCCAATATCCCTGTAACGTTCTTGGGACATGTTCTACGACCAATCAAGTGCAAACTTAAAATCGTTACCTTAGGATTGAATTGTTTTAACAACTTTAGCTGCCTGTGTCAAATTTTGCCATCATTTTATTTCTTTCATTTAGGAAAATGTAATGCTGTTTTATATATTTGATTTTTTATTAATCATGAGTTAGTACGATGTTTAAAAATATATTGGTTATATTGTATCTATTTATTACATTGTATCTATTTTATCTATTGGTTACATTGTATCTAATGTTATAGTCTGAATAAATGTAATATTTATTGGATATAAATTCAACATTTTATGGCAAACTTAAAGTTGGCCTACAACTTACCAGGATGTCTTTAGCGTGTCCCTATCTGTTCTGTGGTATGTTATTTTCATATGTAAAATATATCTCTATTCTTCCAATGGCCTAGCACTAGACTATCATTTATGATCAAATTGAAGAAATTTCATATTTTGTGAAAATATGCCAGTGCCGCTTTAAGCACTGGTATTTCATTAGAACAACGTCGGCAAAGAAGTATTACAAGTTGTAAAAATCAGTTATCAATAGGCCAAATTTCCATAGCTAAACTTAAAGTAGCCGTTTTCCGACAATGGCCCTTAAAATAGCTATTATGACTATCAATTAACTTAATTAACTACATTAATAATAGCAATGATAATACATGTAAACATCAGGACAAAATAGTTGACAGATCAGAAAACTGATCGGACTTTCAAACTTGATTGGGTGGCTCGGTTGAAAAAACCAACAAAACTGACAAGTCAGCTGGGCATGCAGCAATCAGCAATCAGCCTTTAACACTTGTCGCACTAACACAATATTCTAAATACGGGTGTGGAAGCATAAGTGTCTCATTTTCGCAGAATCCCTAGATAATAACCGTAAACCTAGGATAATAAATCCTTTTCTTGGGTTTACGATTCTTTATCTGGGAATTAGCTTTGTTAACCCAAGATAAGGCTCATTATCTAAGGTTAACAGATCTAATCCCCAATCAACAAAAATAAACCACAGATAAGGCTGTAAATCCAGGATAAGGTGCGTTATCTTGGGTTTACAAAGCTAAACAGAAGATAACAAACCTAAACCTAGGATAACACCGTTAACCAAAGATGAGAAGCCTTATCCTGTGCTTACAAGCTAAATCACGTATAGGAATTGTAAACCCAAGATATAGGCCTTCTCATCCTAGGATTGCTCGGTATTAGGGATAAGGCAAAGTGATTTGATTCATTCGGGACAAGTCGTGGAGAACCCAAGAAGGCCTCCAACAGGACGCTCATTTCCATTGGGGTCCATTTACTGGGACGGAATTGGGCCCTGGGGTAATATAATACCATTACACTTATGCTTTCAAATACAAGGGCCTATCCCCTAAATAACGAGCGGAAAATAGGATAAACAGCCTTGGTATCTTGGGTTAACAATTCCTTCCATGGGTCACGCTTTCGTGTCTGGGGCTTACCTTTGTAACCCAAAGATCAGGTCCTTACTTGGATAGCATATAAGACCTAGATAACAAATGAACCCCCAGATAAGACTGTAACCAGGGAAAAGGCTCGGATTTTGGGTTTACAAAACTAAACCTTTCAGATAACAACCTAACCGAGGATAACGCCGGTAACCCAAAATAAGGAGCCTTATATTGAGTTACAAGCTAAAGGCCCAGCTACATTCCGTAACCGTAGTGACAGTGTGGTGTATGCACAGGTATACGCTCGTTATCTAGGTATAAGCTGACTACGAGGCACTTAGGCTTCCATATACCAGCAGTGTCCGAACAAAAGTTGAAACGTTAGAAGAATCAAACAGGCACCATAAACTATCATAGTATTCCCAAACATACTCGCTTACAAGGTGCCTGGATTTCTTCTTTAACATAAGAATATCTTATAAGAAAGAACCTCTCTCTTAGAAAAGACCGGGTATAGGCGTTTTTTTTTTGCCCGGGTTTGGCACAATGCCCATATCAAGAGAGGAACTTGGCGCTCTTAACAAGGAAGCATTTCTATTTGTTTGAGAAGAGTTTCGTTTGAAGAGAAGCAGTCGTAATGAGGATATGCTTACTATAATAATATAATATAATATACTGGCTTTTATAAAGCTCCATTCCTATAGATCAAAAGGCGCTGTTGCCTATTATGTTAAACACAAAGTTGGGCATACGATTCCTATGGCGAAAAGATGGAATCCTTGCACACCAAGGAAAAGGAAAATAAAAATAAAAACTAATGATAACCACGAGGTTGTTTGTTGTGCAAATTAATGTCCGTATACATGAAATAATCAAGTTATTAACAAGTAAAATATAAAACCATTTTATTTTGGCGCAGGGCAAATATCATTTATGATACACTGGTTTACTATTGATTTCAATTAGAAAAATTTTAGCAACAACTTGAGCCCTACTATTAATTTTAACGCCAAACATAAAGGTAGTTTTTGCTCTTATTTGGATCTCTCCAACAGAATTAAAATATTTTAATAGTACTTCATATTTGGGCAAGCGCCCGCAAGGGGATGGAAGCCCATTTCAAAACCAGTCGTCGTGTCGGGCGCTGACATTTTGAAATTGCACGGAATACTTATTATTAGGTGGTGGTGCGTATACACACATATGTCAATCGATACAAAAACAATCCGGCAAATATATCAGTTGTTGGAGTGGGTGCTTATTGGGTGGTTAAATTGTCCTACCCAGGCCACACAACGAGGAAATGACAGTCAGTAGTTTGATTTAAATAAACCGCTCAATGAATACATCTTTTCACCTAAGCCGCATTGCATTATGAGAAAAAAAAGAGTATCTGAGCACAATGATCCAGGTGAACTATTATTAAACCTGGCCACCTCTAACACATACATCAATTTGTATCACTTACCGAATAGTTGTATATGCAAAGCGGCCCCAAGTATGTGGAAGAAGGGGAGACAGCCATTGCTTTCTTTGTTGGTACTCTATGTTGTCTTTGTGGCCGCCAAAACATGCGAGACGATGAACTTCTAAAGATTACGAAACGTTTTTCCTCTCTATTATAGAACCTCTTTGAGCGCCCGTATCGCGTAACGAAAGTTTGCAATCGGCTAATTGGAAACTGATGCATCAGTTGCTTAATGTCTCTGTTAATGAGAGAATGACTTATGCAGGGGGGTCGGAGGTAAATCCGACTTTCAGCTCTAATCTCTTAAACAAGGTTGATCCATTTGTGATGGCCAACTAAACAACTTAGTTGTGTTATGCGTGCACTGATATAAGAAGATATTTCTCCAATGCCTGTGATAGTGATAAGGAATTATTATTTTGCAGTATCAAAGATCAGTTAGTTCAAATAAACGCCGTTAATGAAATAATTGATGGTGTTTTTCCTGATACTTCAATTGAGACATCCAAGCTATCTTAAATGAGTAAATAATGTATTTTAGGTCAAAGTTATTGACTAGCGACATTACTGTACATGTATGAGTACCATAAACATATTTACCCGTGGCCATTTAAAGAATTCTTCTATCTCACGGTGAATGGATCAGACCTAAAAGTTTTTAACGACGGTCTCATTATTTGTAATCTACTAGACCATAGACATAAGTACCACATTGAACCCGACTTGTGTTTGCATTAAAAATATTATAGCCATGCAAAAGTGCATTAAAAGCTTCAAACACCGCAAATACACACATTACGCGCGCGCGGGTGCACGCACGCACACACACACAAACACGCACCACACACACACACACAACACACACACACACACACACACACACACACACATACACCGAGGAAATATGCAGCCGTAAGGTCTTTCCTCACGGAGTACTTCTAAACGACGAAGGATTTCTTTCCTCCCCGTATAGCATTATTAAAATAGCATTGCATACATATAGCATTGGGCTAACGAATTAATAAATTATACCAATTGCTCTTGCATCTTAGTTTTAATGAATCTTTCAAGATCATTCGTTCATTTTAATGTAGATCCGTGCGCGCGCGCGCGTGTGTGTGAACTCCTTGATAAGCATTCTACCCTACATTTTTGCCTTCTCTATATCATTTTTTTATGTATTTTGTTAATTCGGTCAAATTTAACTGTTAAATACTCATTAAAATCTCGTGTCTGGTTCTCTAAGGAATATTTCGCGAATGGTAATCTGATCAGTGATTTTAACAATTTACTGAACCTCTTACACACTGGTGTAGCTATTTTTGTCCACTTTCGGCACTTGAAAGTCCCCAGACACTTTTAGAGGCAAATACATTGACTGTCAAAAACATGTTTCCACTTTAAATGAAGGGGTGATTCTTTTTATAGATCAACACTGGCCTTGATGGCCCTTTTCCTGCAGGCACTTTTTGAAGATTTAGGTCTAGTACCTAAACCTCACGTTGCAAATGTGTTTCAATTTGATTTAAATATAGGTCAACATCCAAAACAAAACAGATTTACAATGAGATATATTGTCTATGTTTTAAGTAGGAAATCCCTGTGCCTGAAATACCGAGAAAAAATTGATATTTTTTATCGCTTGTATTTGCTATGATCGTCAAACTGACTCCGAGGACATCTGTTAGAAACAAGCGAAACTTAACCACTTAGTCAACGTGACCAAAACATCTGTCTTCTCAAGGTCCATTACTCTGGTCTAATTTGAACCCATGCTTGAAAACAATTCCTTCACTCATCTCATTCAAAAGGAAAATCTCTCATTAAGAGGTATGATATTGTCATCACACCTTAAAACTCTCCTTTCATTTCTATCTTCTTTGCTTCCCCCTTTTTCATAAGTCGGACATATTGTTTATTGTATATCATTATTTTTCTGTCTGTCCTTTCCTTATTGTCTTGTCCGTGTATATCTGTTCCATGTTATAATTAATATTAAGTTTAGATTTACCACCTACCTGAAGAAGGTCATTGTGTCCTCAACGCTTTGCGTTTAGCAGTGGTTCATCATCACTTATGCCTTACCATAACTTAATAAGGGAAGATACTACAGTTGTCACTTATATTGTTAATATATTTAACGTATTTATCGTATAGTGCTTTTAGCTTTTTAAGGCTAATTTATTGTATTTGCCTTTGATTGATGATGATTGTATCACCATAAAATTAGTTTTAAAAGTGTATGATATAAGCGCAACACTGTTTGGGCGTTTTTTCCCTCTTTTTGTTGCCCGATTTTTGTGTGTTTAAAAAAAAAGTTAAACAACCATATTTTGGTGGGCCCTAATTTACACCCAAATGATAAAAGTCATTTTGGAAAAATTGCGCATTGCTGATTTGTTGTCTTATGACCCTTCACATGTGGTATACACTTCGTGCAAATTTCCGTCAAGAAAATTTTTTCCCTTGGGCATAACGGGAGTCCATCACTGTCACTTAAATACTGATGCTCGACGTCAATTCCCCTGGAATCAATATGCAACCCAAAAACGTGAACCTCTTCAAAAAATAGGTTGACACAAATTTATACGTATTACAAAAGCCTTCAAACAAAATCAAGGCGTCATGATCATTAGAAATGTACCTTTGAAATCCTAACCAATGTGTACAACATACATTTTCGATTTGTTTGAAATGCGGCCAAATTGAATAAACTGAATATGGTGCAAAGGTTGTCAATACCATAGGAATTACATTTGTTCACCTATATTTCACTCTTTATAATTTCGACCCATTTTTATTTATCGGATTACCTGGGTATACCTTGGTTATGATCATGGTAGCATTCTAATTGTGTTCATTGGACACACATAATTTATATTTGAAGGTAATTTTTAGAAAGTTGTGTCAAATATTTTTGAAGATGTTCACGTTTTGTTTGGCTGTCATATGAGGTGAGTTCGTAGTTATAGAAATACATGTATTGATTAAAAACCTAATGAAGTACTTCATTGTTTACTTGTATCGCAGTTATTTGCTGTTATAGGGCATATTTAAAATTATTAGATTGGTCTTGACATTGGAGTATGACTCAAGTTACAAGTGCCAGCACTTGTTCATTGGGTCCTATACATAATCTAGTAAACTCCATAGTTTGATAATATTAGGTTGAATAGACAATATCATTATGGCGACGCCATTCCTGGATTCGCAACAATGCTCAACTTAGCCCAGGTTGCACTCGACAGATATTTTCTACCACACCGTATCTATCATTTTCAGGCAAAAAAAAAAAATTGTGTCCAGCCCATTACTTGGACCATATCTCCCGACTAAACTGAATTGGGTGGATAACGAAGTGTAGTCTCTACCTATATGATGTGCTTAGTGCGGTACTAGCTCTCCAATTTGTGAACGCGAACAGAACTCTAGTATGTTCAAAAACAAAAAGAAGTTAATCTGTCGGAAGCAAAGTAAAAACATAACGTTTTAACTTGTTTTAATCATCGTTCTTATTGCTCTTTGCCCGGTTTACACAAAGTGCAAAAAAAGCAAACGGCGCTTAGCACCTAATGCTCATTGCGCGTCAATTCGCTACTAAATCGTTGGGGCGGGGGGGTGGATGATAGATGAGGACCAATATTTGCGTAAGGTAGTTCTACCCCCTTAACATTTTTGAACCATCGGTAAAAAATGGAAGTACACGACAAGTACCGCAAGTCGGAAATTTTCAAAATCGTTTGCGGCAACTGATCAGTTTGGCTGGCAAACACCGCCAATTAAAAATGGTCTGGGGACGTTCCTGTTTGTGATTGCACAATGTTGACCTTTAACAAAAAATAATGTCGTGGTAGTGGGCGGTAGACATCAAGTACAAGTAATGGTACAATTCAAACTCCCCCCTTTTCCACTATGCCACGGATGACGCTAATGATTTAATATTGCAATTACGTAAGAATTGACATAGCCAGAAAGAAGGCACAGAGTAAGACAGCTATAGAGATCTTTGACCTCATCTACGACTGTGAAAAAAAAATCATTCACCACTCATGTTTTTCCTGGTTATTATTATTATTATTATTAGTAATTAATTTAATATTATATTATTATATTAGGTATTATTATATATATTATTAGTATTATTTAATTAGTGTTTAAGGAAATTCTGATTTTGTTTGACACGGAAAGTGACGTTAGGGCGGAAATCTGGTTCCCCGTAACGTATCCTTTGGTTGCGGTTTATTAAGTCAAAAAGATATGAATATATAATTATGCAAATGAGGTTGGGTGAATAACAAAGGATATGACTATTAATAATTTAAATACAAAAAGAGCTCATGTAGAAGCTAGATAAGATGCTTAAGTTTCGCCTTTTCCATATTAGTCTAAATATTATTATAATATTATTATGATTAAGTATTATTATTATTAGTAGTAGTGAGTAGTATAGTAGTAGTAGTAGTAGTAGTTAGAGTAGTAAAGTAGTAGTAGTAGTAGTTGTTGTGTTGAAGAGGAGAAGGAAGAAAGAAAAAAAGAAAAAGAAAACAAGGACGGAAAGAATTATAAAAAAGAATAAAAAAATACAGAATGAAGAAAAGAAAAAGAAAAAAAAAAAAAAGGAATATTAAGAAACAAAGAATACAAAAAAGGAAACCCATAAAAGAAAAAATGAGAAGCAAATAAAAAGAAAGAAAAAAAGAAGGACGAACAAAAAGGATAAAAAAGGAAAGGCGCAAAGGAATATGCAAAAAACAGGAAGAGAGAAAAAGGAAAAAAAAAAGATACCAACAAAAAAGGGAAAAAAAGCTAGAGACTGAAGAAAAAGAAAAAAATACAAATTTTGGATTAAACCCATAAACCCCATGGCCTTGTCATTACCACGAAGAAAACTAACTGTTCCTTTAATGATCCACTATACCCGATCACTTGTAACATGTTTTCCCACCCAACATCTATCAAGACAACAAAATACATTGGAAAGGGTAAAATATTTCAGTGAGACCATTCATGGCAGTGTAATCAACCGAGTAAAATTACTACAGTTGGTTTGCTATCGTTTTACCATAATTTGTACGGGATTTAATGAATTAAACGGTATAATGGTATGTAAAAAGTCCTTGGCAGTGCAGTTAAGGGGAGGGGTGTCTAGGTTTTCAAATAGGAAAATTTGAGTCTTCTAGCTTAATTGAGATTATAGCATGACAGAAAAGTGTAAACGTTCAGCTTTTATTTGTTTTTTTTTTTAAATAGGACATTCCATTCCAATTTTATGCTCGATTTAAGCAAGCAAGTCTCGTACGTTCGATGCATTTTTGTATACATTTGTATGTAAAAAGTGCTCACCCTGGGATTTTTAAGTATATATAATTTTTTTATCATTATGGTCACATTATACAAGCTTTTTTCAAAATTAATTTGTCAAAACAAATAATTCAATTATGCATCAAACTAAGTCAAAACTTTCAGCTCGATAGTATTTCATATACAGGGTGAGTAAAAAAAACTTGACCCGGATTGTTTCCGCCATTTTGAACTTTTAAATAACATATACATGTCATCGGAAAGCCAATTTCATTATTTTTAATTTGCTGCAAAGATAATTCCAATCGGATAAGTATATCTTTTATATCAAGTAGTCAGCTTTTACCCCTATCCACGGATTCCCATTTGAATACACGGTGGCCAACTAAGCTAATGACTCCCCAAAATGATGATAAGGGTATTGTCTATGTTTATGTGAAATAAAGTGGTATCTTAATTAAAGGTGTAAAGTCATTGATAATGGTAAGTTCTATTTGAATCATTTTTTTTTCAAGATGTGGTATATAAGATTGGTCTACAAATATAGACAATACTTTAAACCTCAAAAAGGTTGTCACCGATGTTTGTTCCTTCATATGGTATGATTCATTCAACTCTTCCAGAAACTGATATATCTATCAAGTTAATTTATTTTTCAAATGATTTTTATGAGTGATGAGGACGTAGAAGTCTTAAGAGGACATCGATGGTAAATTGCGACTGAATTTTGTGGGGTTAAATAGCGTCGCATTTATTCTGCAGTTAATAAATAGCCCGATTTTCTTCTGGACACTGATTTGCTTCGGTGAACGCCGTTCATTTTAATGCGAATCCATGGACAGAACGCAAAACAGACTACTTGATTCACACGACTGTAGTTCGGTCTATACCTAACCAATGTGAATTATCTTTGCAGCAAATTAAAGATAATGAACTAAGCTTTCAGATGATATAACACCTATTAGATATATTTTACTTAAAAAATCAAAATAGCGGACAAAATTAGGATCAAGTTTTTTTTACTCACCCTGTATATTCTTATGTATTACTTTATTTTCACTCACCAAGTGATATTTAAGACCGTTATTTAAAAACATTAATTGAAACCCATTAGATCATCCCCTATTTGCTCCAAAATGCACTCAAAATATGTGATAATTTATATTGTAAAATAATTGAACAAATATTTCCAAGATATGTTCCAAATTAATACTTTTTCGTAATTTTAATTTTTTCGAATACGTTTCGCTCAATATCGCAAATGGTGAAAATCGGGATTTTATGAAACGGGAACGAACGTAACTCAAAAACGAAAGATCGTATCAACGTGAAATTTTGCACAATTTTGGCTTCAATTGTAAATTATGACATCAAGTTTCCCGATTGGTCAGCCGCTGTCCATGGCTACCAAATCAAAAATCCGGCTTCATGGTTTTCTGCGCACCATATACCCATGCACCTTCTCCCCAAGTATGGTGTATGTGCGAGTTACCGTTAAGCAGTTACGTTTATTCCCGTGTTTAGCCAATCAGAGGCCCTGCTCAGTTGCCGTGGCAACAAGATCAAAATAATTCCCATTTTTCAAAACATTGCAGCATGGGCTACAATATGCTATACAACATGCACTTGTAATCTATTGGTAAAGTCACGAAAATTGCAATCGAAAATCGTTTTAAAAACCTAGACCCCCCTTAATGGTATGAAACCACGTGATTTTTTAAGCAACTGCCACTCCATTTCTCCCTAATTTACGAAAATTTCTCTTCATATTTTTTGTCTGAAATCTAAAATACATGGTTCAATTATACATATTACTGAAACCCCTCAAATTTCGAACAAATTCAGAATTTCATTTAAAATAATAAATGGCAATGATATAAATAAACGTACCCATCTTTGTTCTGTTGTGCCTGTACAATAGTCCAAGGGAGTACGACTAACACTGGGCAACCTGCAAAAGCAATGATTAATACAAGAAATCAATTTTATCCTTATAAATTTTTAAACCTACACCCCAGGTGGGTAAGACATCTAAATGCAGAATAACAAAACCAGATAGTGCAAAACAGCGTAAATCTCGTAAGGCTAGCGGGCAGATCTCATAGGTTTTACAGAGGTGACACACCCCTAACAAGTACATAATTTTGGCAAAATAAATTTCTACGCGGTTTCTCACTCTAGTATGTGCATCATGTTCTTGAAAAGAATTAAATGTTATCTCCTTTTCCCCCGGAATATCAGTGAACAAGGGATGTAAACCACGTTCCATTGAATTTCCAGAATGATGGTGCTATTGATAAGTAAATCCCGTTCTAAATAGGACAACCATGATCGAACAACAAAATTGGCTCATTTGTTTGTCCCTTTAATGCTAATTTGCATACCAGGCACTCTGGTTTGGTTTACGTTAGAGTGTGCGGTGGGGGGGGGGGGGGTACTACCGGTGTCTCATAAAAAGAAACCCTCAAAACCCCCTCTATTTCACCGAAGAGAAAAGTAAAACCATAGAGAATCTTTGTTCCAAAAGGACACCTATTTGACGGAGTTATGGCCGATTGAAATTTGTACACTTTTTCAGTTTAAATCCACGATGGAAAAAAAGAGGCGAGCCTGGCATCCGGCTTCAGGGTCTTGAGGCGCCCGAGTGGAAGGGAGAACAGCGCAGTAAAGAAATGAAGCAGATCTTTGCATGGTCTAATAAAACCTAAACTTTTCGAATATCACAACTAACCTTTGGCCGCAAAAAACAAAAGACAACCATAACAAACCATGTGCGTGGAGAAGGTGTATTGTCTACAGACAGCTAAAACAACAACAATCCTTGATAAAATTAAATATTGGTACAAATTTTCAATCGGCCATAACGCGTCAATAATGTGCCCTTTTGGAATTATTAGAATGCAATGCGCTTTTTACAAACCAATGATGCACGAAATGGACAATATATGGACACGAATACAATATAAATTATAAACTGCCCTAGAACGTATAACCAGCTTTTCAAGACTTGCATTAGCATATTCAAAACCATACGAGTGTGTCTCTCTCTCTCTGTCTAAATAGCATCTATATATTTATATGACATAATATACTATATCTATCTCTATATATATATATCTATATCATATATCTATATATCTATATATAATTATAGATATATAATATAAAATCACTAAATAATAAATTGAATAACCTTCTGGAACGTATTTTTGTTACTCGGATTTTCATTCACCGCATCATCAGACAACTGGCTGCTTATTCGGTGGATGCGGAGAATATATGGCGGTGTTGCGGACGTCGTAGAAAAAGAGAAGTTGGTGGTCGTAATGCGGCATTAGAATGGAGATGACAAATTGTCGGACGGCAGTCGTATGGTATTCGGATTATCTAAGGTGATGCTGGTAGTGGGGGGTTTGCTAAGTAGAATTGTTCTCGTGTGCGGCCTTGGATCTGTCGGAGTTTCGTGTCCGCTGTGTTGATTAGTCTGCGTTTTTCGCATTGATATAGCCAGCTTCTCGGTGATGGCAGATGGTCGCTTTCTTGGTTCCGTCCGTCCGCTGGAGTACGGTCGGCCGCTGGCATCTATTGACCATGTGATGTCGCAGGGTTGGTTGTTGTTCTTAAGCTGCCACACGTATTTGGAGAGTTCTGTGCTGTTCCTGGTGCTTTTCCATTTCCTGAAGATGTCTGTGTTTTTGTGATCTAGAGTCTTGAAAGGTGGTTCCGTCAGTCCGATGTAAAGTTTGGTTGAGTCCCTGTTCGCTACTTTGGAATTCGGCGCTGTCGATTTGATGTTAGGTTCAACCAGTTTTCCTCCTCCTGCAGTGGGCACAGGTCCTTGTGCGGCGTTGCATCCCTATTGAGTAGTTTGATTATCCTTTGCGTTGCGGCGATCTTCTTGTGGTGGGTTTTGATGATGCTGGCGACGTTGGGCAGGCAGCTGTAGCTGATCTTTACGGTATTCCCGTTGAATATCTTGTTGATTTTGGATCCGGCTGGGAAATGCTTGCGATCAGAGCTTGAATGAAACGATCGTCGTGTTGGTGAGCCGTTCGTGATGAAAGGCGGGTTGAACCATATTATGTTACGTTTACGTTTCCGGGTCGTCCTGTTGCACGGTTCATTGTATGTGAGTTCCTCGGTGTATCCGCTTGTTTCAGAGCGTCGTTGTAGAATGCTGATCGTTGTTGAAGGTATCTCTGTTGTATGAAATAATCTATATATCGTCTGGCTTATTGAGGCGGGTAGGTGCTTGTGATGTTTGTTGGGTGGTTGGTAGAGAGTGTGGATGTAGATTGGTCGGTCGTTGGTTTT
Organism: Ophioderma brevispina; assembly: GCA_023653785.1. Taxonomy (NCBI): domain Eukaryota; kingdom Metazoa; phylum Echinodermata; class Ophiuroidea; order Amphilepidida; family Ophiodermatidae; genus Ophioderma; species Ophioderma brevispina. The sequence goes on from JAMKCH010010047.1 coordinate 19,179, forward strand.
CGGTCTGGGTGATATCTATGGCCGTTGGTCCAGTTGAGAGTTATGTCGAGGAAGTTTGTGATTTTCAGGTTGCAGTCGTGGTGATGTTGAGGCCGAAATCTTTGAATGTCTTTATGAATGTCTGCCTGATTCTGTCGGATGCCGTGCCGGATGTTCTGTTTAAAATTGCTAAGCCGTCGTCTCTGTAGAGTCCAATTTCCCCTTGTCGAACTTCTTGGATAGTAATTTTGAGGATGTAACAAGCCGATGAGTCACAAAACTTCAAGCGCCGGGTCGTAGCTGCCCATTGTGACGTCGAACAGGTGTGACACTAGTCATTTATTTCTCCTTTTGTTTAGCCCACAAGTCTTTTTCTTTTTTTGGTGACACAAGTCATTATTTTCTCTTTTTCTTCCAAGGGTTCCGCCGAGGGAAATAAAAGGAGAAGAAAAGATGAAGAGGGAAAGGAAGAGATCCTCTACTAGAAGCGACTTCCTGGACATGAGATATGTCTATGTCCTGGCCGTATATGCTGATTATTTCTTTGCGAACGTCAGTGCTTTCATGAGTAGTCTCTGTGATGGAGGGTAAAGTCGATGATGTCGAGCTGATGAAGGTGTGCTTGTCTTTTTCTTCAGTTTCTGAACCCATTCTAAACTGAGGTCGAGTTGAGCCACTGGTTGACTGAAGTTGCAAATCTGATGTGCCTGGTTGATTCAGATCGAGAATGGAAATTTTTTTTGTCAACCTAAATTTGACAATATAGTGAACAAACTGAACCTCTCGCGAAGATTGGCGTACGGCTGACAACAACTTCTGTAACGAGAAAGACCACAAGAGACAATTTGAGACCACTCCCAAATGCAGACTAATAAACCCGAACAAAAGTGAAATCGAAAGATGATTACGCTCCGCTTGACCGGATCAACATGAAATTAGAACTAAAATCAAGGTAAAACCAATGGCGTAACACATCGGCCGTTCTAAACTGGTTTAACGATGTCCGCGGGAGAAATGAGCACTTTCTCTCGTATTTGATATATTGAATACACCCGTCAAATAACTGAAGACTACTATAGGAACCCTGGCGTGGCAAGGCAGTTCACCAAATCTCTGACCTTGATATGGAGAACGGTCAATGCATGCAAGAAGAACAATTCTACTAGATAATGAAGGAAAACCCTGGACAAAGAAGGACACCAACAGCACTTTCGATGTGGCAGGGGTGCATTTGACGGCTCCGAAGTATCGAATTTGGGGGTCTTTTATTTTGCAAAAACTTGAATCCGAACTAGGTGCAGAGAGGGGGGGGGGGGTGTAGGCCTTTTTTAACACTTAAGTTAGCCAGGGGTTTCACTCCCGTTTGGGTGCCCAAGGGGGTGGTGGTCATGGGACCCCCCCCCCTAAGGAAACCACTTCCCGATGGAATTTTTGCACGAAATTTATACCACAAGTGAAGGGTCATAAGACAACCCCAAATCAGACAAAAAATGGAATTTTTATTTTGGCTGCAAATTAGGGGGCAAAAAATTGTTTTCAAAAACACACGCGAAAATTGGGAAAAAAAAGACGGAAAATTCAAATGGCCCTTGCGCTTACACCAAACATTTGAAAACTTATATTTTATGTTGATATCTATTCTAGAAGACCCAAATTACTCATGAAACACAAAAATTGCAGTTTTAGGGAATCCTGTATTGTTTACGGGTGTTGCAAAATACATGTCATTTTCCATCGAGTTTGTACAGTAACGGTTTGGCAACATCCTGATGAAAATTTTTTTGTTTTTCAGCACATAAAGGTTAAATTTTTTTAATGTTTACTAATAATTGTTTACTTACATTTATGGTGTGAACTTATATCAGCAAAAAATATTGCTTGGCTTCTTGGTTTCTTATTCTTATTTTAAAAATATTCTGAAATGACTTCCGTAGTGCCCAAGGGGGGGGTTCCATGGGACCCCCACTAATTAAACTCATTAACGAACGGCTTTGGCGATTTTAATTTATTTTTGGTATGAAAGAGAAGCGCATTTTAAAAGTCCGACATTACAAAAAAATTTGGCGAAAAAATCCCACGGCGTAAGGCGGCCAGCGCCTGAAAAAATTTTGGGCCAGGAACCCCCCCCCCCCTTGTCACTTCAGTGTTATAGAGACGATGGTTTGGCTATCCTGAGAAAATGCTCCGGTAGTGATGCGACAGAATGAAAAGAAAATCACCAAAAATCTTCAAGTCATTTGGATTAAGAATAACTGTTGATACAAATCTCAAAACAGTGAATTTTTTGATCAAAATCTGGATCTATATCAGACATTCCTAGGCCATACAGTAACCAAATCACTCACCATTCTATGTCAATGCCCACTCAAACCACCCACCATCCGTTATTAAGAATATCCCAGCCGCAGTTGAAAAAAAGAATATCTGAATTATCATCAGATTAGCTAGTCCTTCAACAAGCCTCCAGCATATTATACAATGAGGCACTAAACGAATGTGGTTATAATGAAACGTATCAAGGTACAGAAACATGAAGAACAAGTAAGGCTAATACAGTAAATTAATAAAATAGACGCAAATACCGGAAAAAGAAAGTTATTGTTCATCCCCCTACAGCAAAAACGTGAAAACACATGTAGGGGGGAAATTTTCTAATAGCTCTCATAGGGAACACTTTCCGCCAGGTAGTAATTGGGTACAAGATTCTTTCACAAAAAACGTTAAACTTAGCTTACAGCTTGCATGAAAAATAGGCGCATATCATGAATCTCAATCTCACATGCGCTAGTCCTTAGGAGGAACAGAAACCAGAATAAATGAAACTAGGTCCAAAGAAAGAATGGACCTGTAGAAAAAAGGAAGCGTGCCCGTTAAAAGTTAAATGTCTATCTGAAGCATGTTATTATACAAAGCCACTTTATGAACATGACACTCTAAATCAAACATTGGTCTATAGAAGAAATTTTAAAGAGAGATTCAATAACCACACAAATCCTTTCAGGCTTCAAAAGTACCAAAAAGGAGCTGAGCTATCCAAATATGTTTGGAAACTATCAAAGAGAAAAAAGATCAACAAATAAGTTGGACTAATCAAGAGATGTAACACAGGCAAACGAAAGTCCAGGTATCTGCAACTTGTGCCTTGAGAAAAAATGGTCAAATAATTGATTGAGAAGAACCATCCAGCAAACAGTATCAAATAAGAGGAGTGAAATAATAAGTAAGTGCGCCACAGAATAGACTTCCGAGCCGAGTTAAGAAAGTAAAATTTGTTATCCTTCTTCCAGCTGTGAATTGATGTCCCCCGCATTTATATCGTTTTACCACTATTGCGACATCTTTTATACGGTGGTAATGCAAACGTCACTACCACACGCCCCAATTGCTTTTAATCATTCACGTCCGGGGGAACCTTCCTTTGTCTTGGGGTATCATACAAGCTGTACGCTGGCGTTGTTGCTATGCGCTCCTCTTCGTGCGACCTACCGTTATTTTTGCACAGGGACTTGACGATCGCGTGCTGGCCTTGGGTTGTAGCGCAACTTTTCGTTCATCTAGACTTAACTATCGCTTTCTTTGCACACATACGTGCGATTCTAACTCAGTTACTTTGTTTCTCACGCGTCTTCTTTTATCCCGCAACTTACGCGCCCCGTATATGTGAGAATTGGAGCTACTTTACCTCTTGTAATTACTGTCCTATAGAAATAAATACAAATATTCTGTAAGAGATTGATGGCAGCGCGGACGTATCATTATTAATCGCAATGAACTTTGCTATGGATGGGACTCGAACCCAAACCGAGATCTAAACGGGAAGGCTTGTGGGTTCGGTCCCATCCACAGCAATTTCATTTTGGCGATTAATAATGCAACGTCTGCGCTGTCATCAATTTCTTCTATATAGTATAATGTTATGTGCAGTAATTTCCAAAAGGTTATATACACTCCAATTTCTCTCTGTTATTTATAATTATTCTGAGTTGCTTTCGTATCAAAATTTAGTATTTTGATCACCTTGTGATATGGATGCATTACTCTTCCTAACGGGCTATGGTGCAAAAGCTCGAGCAAACCAAATCACATTCTGTGAGTGGCGCAATGATTAGCGCATCCGAGATCTAAACGGAAGGCTGTGGGTTCGAATCCCACCACAAGCAAGTTTCATTTTGCGATTAATAATGCAACGTCCGCGCGTCCATCATTTTCTTCTATATAATGTAATGTTTATGGCAGTAATATTCACAAAGTTTATAAACAACTCCAATTTCTTGCCTGTGTATTATATAATTATCTGCGTTGGCTTTCGTTCAAAGGACATCGCCGGATAAGGAGAGAAAGTAGGCCCTCATAATCATATATTATATTTCACATTAATTTTTTTGAGTGGTGTTTTTTTCGGTAATTTTTCTGTCATAACTGTGGCAAAAAACACCGCTTGCTGTACATAATTTACCAGTACCGAGTACTCTCGCTTTGATTCTTTGATTGCGCTTGTTTTTTTGGACCACAAATGTGCGCGTAGTTTAGGAGGCGCACTAAACCACGAGCGTGCATGGAGTGATGACCGTATGACACAACACACCATAGAATTAATATATGCGCTAATTTATTTTATCTACTCCTACATCCTTTGGTTCATTCCTATCCCACAATGCATTATAATTCGGAACAAATGATTTTCCGGTAGGAAAACCCAAAATCCGCGTATTTGACGTGCAGACCGTGGGGTTAAAGTGTCCTAATTTGCGATGACTTGCTCTGCAACGGTGGCGCTTGATATAGTTGCTGCCGCTGTGTGGACAGAATGCCGTTAACGTTTGACGTCTTTGCTTGTTATATTAAAACTGTTAAAATAACAGCGACAGTTTTGTTGTGACATTGTTCCTAATGGAGCGACAGTGGTCGGGAAATCGCACAGATAAGGGCGTTTTAGTTTCTCCGATGTACAAGGCGCCACAACGTGTACAGACTATTGCATCAATGCGGTTAGAACTGGTACATGTGGAGGTTGAACGACACGAATGTTTAGTACCAGAGTGGCTTGTGATATCTTCGGTGTGAAGAATAAACGGACAAGTCTTGCATCTAGGGCTGACATGATAAAACGCCGGAGCAGTAGGTGGATCTTCTCGTGACGAATAGATCCCCGATGTTTCTGTTGGCACGGCGATAGGAGGTGAGGGAGAGGGAGCGAAAATGTATCTTGGGAAGGTGTTGAGAAAGCGGTCCTTATATTCCTTAAAATAATCCTCTCCTCCTTATGGCACATTGTTCGGTGGGAATGTGAGGACTCCAAGGAATTCTGTTGTATGTTGGTAGAGGCGTATGGAGAAGCTTGGAGGGCTTCAGGTCTGCTGATGGCTTTTGCCTTGACGCGCGGACTTCGTTATGTCAGTAGGCTATTGGCGTGAGCCAAAGAACGTGGCCATTGTCTCAGCTTGTTGATCAAAATCGGAGTTTAACATTGCAATACGACGAAACGTTGAACTTTGGAAAGGCATTGATCCATGCAGTGGAGGTGGATGGTTGGAGCATAATAAAAAAAAAAAACAATAGTTGACAGAATGCCGGTTACTTTGACGTCTTTGATTGTATGATTAAAACTTGTTAAAATGAAACAGCGGCGGTTTGTTGTGACATTGTTCTGATGGAGCGACATGGTCGGAAAATCGCCCGAGAAGGGTATGTTAGTTTTCCGTCTCCGATGTACAGGCTTCCACACCGTGTACAGACTATTTGCCTAAATGAAGGTTTAGAACTGGTACATGTGAAGGTTGACCGACACGAATTGGTTTAGTACCAGAGTGGCTGTGACAGCTTCGGGTGTGAAGAATACACGGACAGTCTTGTATCTAGGACGATTACATGGATAAGTAACCCGGAGGCAGTAGGTTGAGGATCCTTCTCGTGAACAAGAGAGTCCCCGATGTTTCTAGCACGCGCGCGATATGAGGGGTGAGGGGAGAGGGAGCGAAAATTATCTGGTGGAAGGATGTTGAGAAAGCGTCTATAGTTCTTTAAAATAATCCTCCTTATGGCAGCATTGCATCGGGGTGAATGTGAGGACTAAGGAATTCTGTTGTTGTTGGTAGAGGCGGTAGGGAGAAGCTTGGAGGGCTTTTTCAAGGTCTGCTGATGCTTTTTTGCCACGTTGACGGCTGCGACTCGTTTATGTCAGTAGGCTATTGGCGTGAGCCAAAGAACGTGGCCATTGTCCTCAGCTTGTTGATCGAAATCGGAGTTTACATTGCAAATACCGAACGAAGACTTTGAACGGCGAAAGGGAATTGAATCCATGCAGTGAGGTGGATGTTGGATGATATAACAAATATTGTGTGAATCATTTTCTTATAATAACTACTGAAGTTGAGGTGATCGCCACAGATGGAGATTCGAAGATCAGGAAATTGAGGATTTAGTAGAGATTTAACCACTGATTTTAATCCAAATGATTTATACAAATGACAGTCTTGTTTGCCTTTTCAAATAGTTTTTCATGTCACACACAAACGCATCACACACACAACGCACACACACACACACACACAAAAAATATTGAGGTTGTACTATATTTTTACCTGAATATTTAATGTGAATCCCTGATCTCTTCAATCAAGTGACATAACCAAGATAGTAAAACAAAATTATTCCTTGATCATGTTGACAAGAGTTGACCTCGTATTCCCTTATTTTTCCGTCTGTCAAAATGTGCGTTTATTATGAGTTAATTCGAATTGCATTCTAAGATGCCTAATTAATGACTTACCATTGCTGACGACATTTATTTTTAAACAATTTTACAAAATTGCGACACAATTTTGACAACTGATATGGCTGGTGACATGCAAGAACTATTATCTCTCCCAAATCAGAAAAATCTATAGCGGGAATCTTGCCATATCCTTAACTGTATGCACTTTTGAAAAAAAAAAAAAATCACGGGAGGCGGATCCCCGCCTTGGGTTAGGGGCAAATATCTAAAAAAACCCGGCTACAACCCTTTTTTGTTGCGGCGATCGTCCTCTAGGGACGTAAGGGATAGTCCTACAAAGGTCATGATTGGTATATTATAGCGCCCTCTATATCCCTATTATCCATAGACGCTTTAAACTAGCCTTTAGAAAAAAATTACATTTGCCCCCATGAAATTCGTTAAATTTTACACATGACGAAGTTAGAAGTATAAATAAACCAATTTTTTTTATCCGGTTTTGCATTAATAAGTTCAACACGCTGTGAGCTATTGAGTGTTATTTGTACCAGGCAGTTGGTAAAGTGGGGAGGACCATCAAATTGTGCTAAATACAACATAAACAAGACGCTCGGCTTTGCCCCGTTGGTGAGCGATTCGTACAATTGGGTGCGACTGAGTGAAAAACGTTCCTTAACTTATGACGTCAGAGTGACGCCATAATGGGAATGTTTGTACAATGGAAAGAAGAAACTCTAAGCTATTCTTTGGTACAAAAAATTGTGAAATTTCTAATTTCCTATAGGAGCAATTAGGAAAGCCTATGTTTTTCTATTGTAATACATATACAAATCACCTTTTGTTTCAATTTAAAGTATTTCGGCATCAAATAAAAGGTAGGGAAATCTACTGAGTGTCAATATGAATTCACTACATATAACACAAATATATAGATGACTAAAACCTCTTTGTGCACCTTTAAAATCCCGCATTTTATACCTTTTCTTCATTTTCCGCGAAAAAACAAAATCAACCTACTTTCCCAGGTGATGTAACCTATAGGATTATAGTCGAGTGCTTTTGAGAAATATCCATATCATTTTCAATTAAAAATAACGCCATGGTTATATTTTTCTGGAATCGCGAGTATTTGTGTAAGTGTTTTTAAATCTCTCTTTGAATCGCTGGAAAGCACGAACAACACTCTACATGATTTCACACGCTCCGAAAATTATTTGTTTCATGGCATCCAGTATTTCTTTTTCCAAAGAAAATTACACCATTGATTCAACAAAAATGGTATTTTAATCAGAAAATAAACGCTTGCCATACATTCTACGTAAAGTTTAAAATACTAGACTCGAAGTGCAACATTTTTCTGGTCGATTCTAAGTAAACATGATGTCGAAAATTTGGCTAATACATTTGATTTAGCATTTGCTTAAATCTCTTTAGGACAACGCAATTTGAAGCTGTGAAACGATGGTTTCAATTATTTGTCTATGTCTGCCGGTGTGTGTGTGTGTGTGTGTGTGTGTGTGTGTGTGTGTGTGTGTGTGTGTGTGTGTGTGTATGTGTGTGCGTGTGTGAGTGCGCGCAGACGTGGGTGTGGGGTATGGATGAGTGCCGATTCTGGTGAACTATTTGTTGTATCCTATAGCATTTAAGGAAAGAAGGTCGCCCTCTATTAGTTTTTCATGAGATTTATAATTTGAAAACGTTCCACATTATAAAGCGACATGCTCACCGTTTACCTTTCGCTGGTTTAAAAAAATGCCACTTTACATGTCTTTTATGTAAAAATATGCTTCAATTATGTTTCAATGTGTAATTAAAATTTCTATATAGGAGCCCTTCCCCCTGCCACGAACCACAATGCCATTCATCTCTCCCTCTCTCTCTTTAACAACAACCTCCTATTACATACATACCATACAAAATAGAGTTAACCTGTTCGTGGTATACATAGTGCAGTCAATTCGAGTGACTTGTCTGGGCCATGTTTTATCATTAAGATGAGGCTATTGTGTTGTCTTCCAGAGTCTACTTGGTGAGAAGAGTGTTATATAATCCAAGTCTTAGCACTGATTGCACTACATCGCTATAAAGCTACTCTCTACTTGGGTACTTCTCACAAAGGGCTGCCTCATGTAGTCTTTTGTAGCTTAACAATAGATCTATCTAGGCATCACTTACAAGCTCCATTGTAAAGGACAGCTATGCAACATCTTCCTGTTTCTTCATTTAATTCATAAGATCGATTTTCACGAAAACAGTGTATTTTGGAGATAAGACACACCCAAATGCTTTATGTTTTAAACATTTAAGTATTCAATACCTATTACGGGAAAAATAATATTGCCGACAACACTTCTTACGTTTGTGCACAGTACGCACACAAACATTTTGTACAGCAAACGAATGGGGTTTATTACGTTATCAAGATTTTAAAGCAATAAAATATAACTGATGACATTTATTAGAGAGGTTGCTGGGAATATTTTTTTTTATTTGTACGAAGTCAAAGTTTGAGTAGCTTATTGAACTCAAGAAATAGGCTTCAATAGTTTATTGCGGTACCCTTGAGTATTGAATTATGGCTGAAAGTTAGACCTCATATTAACAGACAAATATTAAGATACCTTTTACTAATTTATTTTAAAGATACATTTAATTGACACCATATCATAACGTAGTAAACATTTTGATCATTTTTCACATCCCCATTGACTAAGATGTATCTGATTGAAAGTTTATATAATTTTTGTGGTCGGAAAATGGGTGTCTTTGCCACCCTTGATCAATATTATCTTGTTTGGTTGCTGAGAAATATGGATAAAGGTCGCATTTTCAAATAAGGTTCAACATTTCTTAGATGTTTTAATAGTCATTGTGAGCTGAAGAAAACACTATTCCAACTGCCACATTATGTTTACCTTGAAATGAGATGCACAATCAATATCTTAGTAGAAGTTGTACCAAACTCAGCAACTGCTTGTGAAAGATAACGTAATAAGGTTTTCACGGACATTATGTTTGTATTTCAAAAATATAAAAAATAAATTGAGAATACAAAGAAAAACATCATTACATAATTCCTACACATGTTTGGCAACAAGAAACATTGATATTCTATTAAGTATTTTTTTCAATTATTTAAAATAATTTTTATGTTGTGTTTCGGTCATCAATTTTCTCCTATTTTTCGATGTTTGAAGGCAAATATCTCATAAAAAAGAAAACGGAAAGCATTGCAAACTATATATGCCCAAATGCAGCTCAACGGCTCCTATCAAAATTTTACCGTTTTGATCCAATAAAGCATTGTGTAAAGTCTTATTAACCAAAGACACAAAATATCTGGAAATGCATTGTTTTCATGAAAATCGACCATAAATGGGCACTGAAATGGAGGCGTGCTCTTTGCTTTGCTTTATCTAGATAACATGCTCGTGAGAATATCAGACTTTTCTCATTTTTTTCCTTCATACGGGTGTACTTTGGGGATAAAAACACCTCGCGTACACGATAAAGTAGCTGTAAAACACCACCTCAAAATTGACGGTGGATAGCTATGATGATTATGAAGGGCCTCCTTCTTCCTTTAACCGGCGATGACCTTTAACACTTAAGTGCCCAAGCTAAAAAAACTTCCGTTAGTGCCCAAGGGGGGGGGGGTCCTAGGGACCCAACCCAGATAACCACTTTCCCATGGGAGTTTGATCATGACACTAACATAAGTAAATGGGGGTCACGTAAGAACCACATACCCACAACTTAAAAATTTAATTGCAATCCGAACTTTGAACCTATGACCTATGGCCATTGAAAAATTGTCACTCTCCGAAAAGGAGGGTTCGCCACATTTTCCATCCTCGCAACTCCACTATAAGGTTTTGAACCAAATAATTCATTATATCTACTCTGAATAACCAATTAAATACTCATTGCAAAATATAGTCTAATTTATACATGCCTTTTATTCTTCAAAATACTTTTATTTTTCCCATATACTTACACAGTTAGAGCAATGTCATGACAACTTAAAATTGATGCTATCAGCATAAAAAGGTTTTTTGATTTAGATATTATAGTTTAATTATTTTGCTATCTAGCACATAAATCCCAAATTTACTTACTTTGAATTTTTATTATTAAAATTCTTGATATTTTCACTTCCGTTAGCATTGTTGTGCCGGGGTGGGGGGGAGTTCCTAGGGACCCAACCTAATTATTCGAATGAAGCTGTGGGCGGATTGACTTTTTTTTAGGTATCAGTACGAAGCTATAATAAATCAGACATTTAGAGCAAAAACATCCTTGAAAAATTTGTTGCGTAACCGCGAAATCGCAAAAAAATCAAATGTTGGGTACTATGGACCCCCCCTTGGGCACTTAAGTGTTAACGTTCATATCCTTGCCAAATGTTGTGAGATACTGCGCAGAGATGTTAGCGTTTACGGTGCTTGTTCCGATTTTATGTGTATTCAGGTTCTTACTTGATATGAGAGCCTGGCACTTGCACATACCCCCATCAAGTACGCGCGGATGTTGAACACACTTTCGGGTTTGATGGTAGACGCAATAATGCAATGTTGCAAAGCCCATTCCCATACTGTGCTAATATTGATGCTTAACCACTAAAACTCGGTTTTTTTTGTTTATAATTCTTGGGAATGACATGGATTTGGGGGCTAAGTATTCGCGCGGGTTCGGGCGCGGGCGAAGGCGCAGGCATACAAATGGGATTCTCATGATTATATGGTAGACCGTGCGGTCTAAAAAACCATGTTTTGATGGTGGCAAATTGCCTGAAACCCAAATCGTCCATTTCTTCCAAGTTGGTCAAAATAATGAGTTGTAAACAAATGTGGACCCTTTGGAAGGTTCCCTGGAAGGTCGGGGGGTAGGAATATCCTCAACCTAGTAAACAGTAACATATTATACACACTTCCGGCGTAACCGAGTGCAAGTCCTATTCAAAGACGTAACGATAGGTAGGGACGCTCTTACGTATATTGAATGGTCACACCAGGCTTGACTAAAGGCTAGGCCTCGTCAGAATATTTAAATCTAATGACCGTATTGAACATTGCCCCTGTTTTGCAAGTCGTGTCTTACCCCCCCCCCCCATCGGAAGGTTTTTACACGTTCCATGTGTTTTTCGCTCCTGTTGTGTTTCAATGTTGCGAACCTTTTGCCTGGACCCCAAATTGGGCCATTTAATGTGTACACATGGGCCAAAATACAATTCTTTTTTTGAACAAAGTGGCACTTTGGAAGTTTCCCGGAAGGATTTTGGATGGTTTCCCGGTGTTTGTGGCCTGCTTTGGGTTCGCAATGGGTGATTTTTTTTAAAGCAAAGTGGACACTTTGGATGGTCCAGATGGTTTCCTGGGATGGTTTTTCCCATTTTCCTTGGTTTCTTTTGTGTATCAATGGTTGTTTGAACATTGGCATGGAAACAAATCGGCCATTTTTAAAAATCTAAATTGGACAACATAATTAATTTTTTTTTAAACAAGTAGACATCCAAAGTCCACTTTTCTTTAACAATCATTATTTTGACCATTTTGAAGCAAAATAGTTGAATCGAATGCCAGGCAATGCTCATCAACCATGAAACAATCAACGCACTCCAAAAACACTGGGACCATCCACAAATCCTTCCGGGAAACTTCCAAAGTGCCCACTTTGTTAAAAACAATAGTAATTATTTTGAACTATTCTGGACAGAAAGGCCAATTTGGGTTCCAGGCAACGGTCATCAACCATTGAAAACACAAACGAGGCGAAAACACACGGATCTGCTCAATTTGGGCTTACGGATTTTCCAAACGGTAATTTGGGAACTGCTACGTGCCTTTATTATGGCAGTCATGTCTCAGCATGTCAGTACATTACAAAATCGGCTCTTAACCTTCGTTTCAAGATCTGAAGAATTTCATGATTTCTAGAAAACATATTGACGTCGAAATCCGTGTCGATGTTCGTGGATTAACCTCGCTGGCAAACATGCAATTTCCAATACGTTATTTCGTATTAAATTTCTTGACCATGACTAGCCTTTAGTCGAGCCATGTATCGGACTAACACTCGGGCTACGCCGCAAGTTTGATGTTATGATCTGTTGCTGTACTAAAAGTTGGATGTCCTCCCCCCCCGACCTTCCAGGAAACCTTCGCAATGTGGCCCCGCTTTTGGGTGTAAAATCATTATATTTTGACCATTTGGATCAGAAATGGCCAAAGTTGGGGTTCAGGCCAATGCCCCATAAAACATGGGATTTTAAACGCAACGGCCTACCATATAGGCCTGAGATTCCCGCATGTGTATTGCCTGCGCCTGCGCTCGCGCCTGCGCCTGCGCCGGCGCCGAATACATTAAGCCGATTTGAGGGCTCAAATTTCAGGACGAAATGAGAAAAATACGGCCTTTCAATTATCTGAGAATCAAAATCGATACTACTTCCGGGTAAATCAGGGGGTCCCAAAGACGATCGGACCACCACCTTTAAGTTGCCATTCTAAAATAGTTGTGGAGTGCCATAATCGTGTATCACGCATTTCAATACGAAAAAAAAACCGCAAACTTCGTTCTAACCTCGTCTTCATGCCAATTAATTCCCATTGAAAAATATCGTGGTACACGATTTTGCAGTCCTCTATTGTGCGTAATGTCAGCTGTTAATCGTGATATTTTGATACTCCCCCCAGACCCAAAAGGAATGTAGCCAGAGATTTGACCTCTCGGAGAAAACTGAATAACGTTATCAATGAATGAAGGTAGACGCCCTCTACAAGTCAACAGTAGAAGTTAGCAACCACAGAAATACTGAATGAGACTAAAAGCTGCTTAAGCAATCCGGAGTCTGGAAAAATACAACATTTATGTGACATGAATGATCTCAAACATAAGTAACATTCGAGATGTAAAGAGCCATCGTAAAGCGCATTTGTATTTTTCATATGAGCATAATCTTTTGTACAGGCCTGATTAATTATCAAAGATTGGATTATTACACAAGAATACTGTGATGCTTCAACAATACAAAACCACGTGCTGGCATCCTATTGCCATTATTGCTTAAATATATTTCATTGCAAGACCATCCAAGTTGAGTTGGGGCAGTCTGGAAGCGAGTCTGTCACCATGGAGAGCGAAGGTGCATTCCTCAATAGATGAATTAACAACAAAAGCGGGTTTTATCCCTTGTAAAAATGTGGAAGGATTCGAATAAGGGAGGGAGATAAATGCTTGGAATGCTGCAAAAAAGGTATCCCTACTGTCCGCCTTTTTTTCTATGGTCCAGATGACCAACTACATGCACATTTACGAGCGAAAAATAATTTTTGAATGGGAACCGTGTTTTATCCACTCTAACGTCGAATTTTATACATAAAAAGTGAATTCGGCTTTAATGTCGATTTATTTTTTGCGGTTGTAAAAAAAAACATGACTATTTTGTTTTAATTTTATTTGCTTTTTCGGGGGGTTTAAACTCTGCTAATTGGATTTGTTCATGTTGTACTCACCCCAATGTTATATCTATATATCACCTTCTATACTCCCTGTCTCAATCTCAATGTTTTTAAAATTCTCCTGCCGTTCGTGTCTTCTGAACTTGTCTCGAATAAACGAATATCGCCGCAGAATAAATGACATAAACAGATGCATGTGGATTGTGTTTCCTGGGCAAACGTATTTTTCTGTGAAAGAAATGGTAAATATATAAGACACACTCGTTTAAGCATTTTTTTCGTAACACACGTCTAAGGTGTTATAAGACCCTTCAATAATTTTTAAAGAGCAAGGGTGTTTGGTGTATCAATGTAGAAGCTATGACCAGTTTTTTTGCACAGACAATCAAATACCAACCAGAAGAACCTCTTGATATTTTGATAAAAAACTTTAGATGCCCCGAATCATAATAATACGGGAGGTTTTTTTTTTGCTTGTTTTGTGCTTTATGTGAAGTGAATTGCTATTTTTCGACCCTATAAATGTAAGTGGTAAGTGTCGGTTTCAATATATTTTAATAGAAACAAAGAAAGAAAAAAAAGAAAGAACATCTAGGGTCGCACCAACTTCGTGCCCTACGGCGGTCCGGCAAGTGGTGTAGTCCTGTGTCCAACTTGCGACAGACATTATCTTATATTAGTACTGCTCGAGAGATTAAAGTTTTATCAGTCCTCATAGCGAATTCATGCAAATGAAACTACATCTCAAATATCTAAAGGAAACCGAGGGTTTTGATGGAGATTTTTTGCATCGAGTGGTCCGTTACTATGTTTGGCTTTGGATATGTATCGTAATTTGGTCTGAACATATAGACCTAGCGAGAAAATTGAACGTTTGTGTCGGGTATTTCGGTGCTCGCAAACACAGAAAAGGTAAAACGCAATCGCTTTTTTGTTTGTTTTTTAAAACCGGGCCGCTCCTTTTTACCACAATGCCGTTCGGTATTTTTCAGTCTTGAGAATTTTTCAAACGCGCGCCAACTTTAGCTTTTTTCAATTTTAGAATCAGGATATACGTACTTTACCGGACCGCGTATCGTGCCCAAACTAGTTTGACAAGCTACAGTTGGACTGTGTAGTGCTGGGCGGTACGCACTAATCGCACAAAGGCATTGTCCCACACGAGCGTCTGATAATAATATTAATGTGAGTAATTGATTATCATCATAAGCATTTGTCTGTCCACTGGAACGAAACGCCCTCAACATGTTTCCATGTTGGATTTCGACCTTACCTTCCACGCTGGCCTAGTGCGGGTGGAAGGGACCCTGGTACCTAGAGTAAGGTGTGCAGGGGTAACAGACCCGGATGGTCCCCTACTACTTTCGATAAGGTCTGCCAACTTTTACGTTTCAGGAATTACTTCCCTCTTCCCTGTACCGGGACCAACAGCTTTACAGGAGGCGCCGACACCCCTGCCATCACCTGCACATTTTTCACACTGCTGTGTCAATTATGCAATTTCCGAACTTATAGAGAAACTATTTGAGTATGCCCAAAACCCGACTCTCGTGGTGACTCGACCAGGGCCCGCTCGATCACTGTTATACCCTGCCGACGTTCAGCGCCTTAGACTGCTCGCCACCGGCGATATCTTCCCTTTTAATTTAATACTTTTGTAACTGCTGGGTCCACTGTGCATGCGCGGTCCGCTTGCAATTTGATTAAAAAAAAATCTTTTTTTGTTTGATAGAAAATACAAGATCTATGTACCATCGCATCTCGCGATTGACTATATTTCTTGACAAATTACACGAGTATTGAGTAAATAATACAAACCATAAATCATTCGTATGTATTTTTTCGAAGGTATAAATTCCAGTTTAAGCAATATCCTTGAACTTTGTTCCAAATTGCCATTCATTTTTGGTCGGATCCTCCAAACTGAGCACAGTAGCAATAATGAAAGCAGCAACAGAATATAGTTTTGGCTACTCTTACCTTGCCAGAATGAATTAGCGAGCGCCACCGTACGACGGCTTTAAATGTCGTTAGCAAAATTTCTTCAACTTTGCCCATACCAATCAACCGAAACATGAGACAACATCCTTTGTCACACTGAACCAAAAACTTTAGAAAAAAAGCACAATTATGCATTTCCTTAAGCCTTATTACCTTTTTGTAATAAGACGTACGGTCACAAAAAGTTATCAAGGCAAAAATAGTTCTTTAAATGTCGAGATGTTTTTTTACGTTTCCATGGAGAAAAGCTCACCTTATGTTCTACATTTCGACGTTATGTTGTCCCGCCAAACCAAGCTGAACAAGTAGCCTAAGGTTTCCTTAAGGGGATTGGTGTAAGGTTTCTTGAAAATAACGAGAATCGGGACAGAATGTAATGTCATAATTTACTTTGAGTGAGAGACGGCCAAATCAAAGGCCTTAGAGATGTCCCGCTGATATCTAGAGGCGTTACGGGCATACGGCTTGCATGAACACTGAAACCATATTTTAATAGCTAAATAACGAGGTTATTAAAATAAAGCCCTTGTAAGTCATTTGCACCTAAATTTACTCGCCGAGAGCCACTCCAAATTTATTGTTATATTCACGTGCAAACACATTGTAGGTGGATAAACAGGCGTTAACATCGGTGGGACATTCAGTAACACTATCCGGATCATGAATTAAAAGTCAAGCATCCATTGCTTTTTAAGCAATGGCGTCATTAGTCATGAATCCCGCAAGATATGTTACATGCTATGACGACTTAACCTACTTTAAATCCGATTTACTGTTGTTATTTTTCGCCTTAGTTTCTTAAAGCACAATTTTTTTTTTTTGAAATAGTGTTTTTCCGTGCTCCCCTAAATAATGACTTTACAACCCTAAGATATTTTCTAGTATGCTTAGGTGTCGAAATTATGGGCAAATTAAGTGCTTTTTACACATATTGAAATGGACGACCTGTGTGGCATACATTTAGTGAACATGCTTCCACGAAATGATTCCTCTAAGGTCTTCGCGACTGTTTTATTTTGTTAAAAGAATACGCACGGTTCCTTTGTTTGGTATTCCTTTCAAGCCAAAAATAAGCTTTTTTGCATTTATTTCATTCAATCCGATACGGTCAGAACAAAATATATGCTTCAATCAAATATGAGAGGTGCAAAATCAACTTTCTGTGCCTTTTGTGGTCAAGTTGTATTTACCAAGTGCTCATCATTGGATCTAACCACGGCTCTTTCTTGTCATTCTGGTCCGTTAAAGGCGACTCGAGATTATCCCGAGGAGGGCGCCCTCAATTGCCAAACAAATTGTGTTTTTTTTGCATATATAATGGTTTTCCATATAATAATCACTGTGTGAAATAACTACGCTTCAAATCGAAGTCCTTCATATAGAAAATCACCAACTTTGGTTTAAATTTCCCGGATCCGTAATTTTATTTTACACGGTATCCATGGCACTGTTATTCTGTACAGAAATGTGTACTGCCTGAAAACGAGAAATCCGATTCATCTCTAACTTGGAATTAAGCATTTTACATTAGTATGCTTTCAGTTCTAGGTGACTATTTTACTACACAAATATATTTTCGAAATCTCTGAATCAGCCGTTAAGCGTCTGTTCCAATTCGTCTGCTGCACAAGACCGTGTATATGCCTGTTTCCTTTTCAACCTTAAATTTTAAATAAAGAACTATATAAAAAATTAAAAAAAAAAAAAAAACATTTTTATGCATTATTAACATAGAAATACATTGACAACTTCAACCAACATAGTTTGACCTGATTTCAAATCTACTCCACCTCTAACGACTTTCCCCCATTGTTTTAAAATGTTCCCCTACAGGATTTTGAGGAGTTCAGCGTTGTTCTAGGGCCTTACAGATATGTGTTTCATGAATAAATTGTGTTTGCAATTAGTTCCAAGTGAAATTTTATTTTTCTAGGCTATACCGTGACCTTAGTCGAGGAATAGTACGTGAGAGTGGTGAGTGAGTGAGTGAGTGAGTGAGCGAGCGAGCGAAGTGAGTTTAGTTGAAGTAAGGAATGAATAATGAGTGAGTGAGGAGTGAGTGAGTCAACAACTCAGTGAGTTCATAAGTCATGCAAAATGGTCTTCAATCCGTGATCAGTGAGTAAGTGAAGTGCGTGAGGTGGAGTGAGTGATGAGTGAGTGAGTGAGTGAGTTAGAAAAGAGACGGAATACAAAATACTGGCCCTGCGGACCAGAACAAGTAAACATGTCAGTAATGTTACTACAACTTTCAATTCAATTTAAACACTTACCTGAATTAAATTACTATGAACCATTGCTAACCAGTAATGCATAACCAAGTGAATTTGAGTAACCCATTGGTTAAATGATTTGCAGGTCCTGTAATGGTTTCTAAATTGATTTTAAAAGAAGTACAAATCGGTAGGTGAGATGCAGGACAAAGTATTTAGTTATACAAAGGGTGAGTCAAAAAAAACTTGACCTGATGTGTCCGCCATTTTTGAATTTTTCAAGTAACATATATCTAACCTATGTTGTATCAGCTGAAAACGTAGTTCATTATCTTTAATTTGCTGCACGATCACTCACATCAATTAGTATAGACGCGTTTAAGTCTTTGAATCAAACGGTTTTCTGCACTGTCCCACAGAATCACTTTTGCATTCAAATTGGAATCCGTGGATAGGATGAAACCGGACTACTTGATTCAAAGACTTACTCGCTATACTTCACCGATTGGGAATTGATCTTTGCAGCCAATTAAAGATAAATGAAATAGGCTTTCCGAGGATATCACATACGTTATATATAATATTATTTAAACACTCAAATGGCGGTAACAATCCGGGTCAAGTTTTTATTTTTTATCACCCTGTATAATCCATCTTTAAGGGGGAGACGCTTTTGGTACTTTAATATTTCGTATGGGATAGCACTGTTCCCTCGTCTAACTATAAGACTACGGGCTCCATGCCCCCCCCCCCCCCCCGCACCCGGGGATTTTTGGGACAAACCATTTTTGTGAAGCTTACCATAGCAACTGAATTAAGGTTGTCTGCAAAAATCCCACCCTTGGTTAAACGGTGAGGGCGCTTTTTTTCAAACTGGCTGCCAATTACAACCACCGCCCTTCTGGAGTGAAGAACGCACATGCCTATACAACACATATTAATTGGTACCAATAATAGCTAATGTCCTCCTCTTTCCATTATACCAAATGAGTAACCACATGCCTAGCATTCGTCACAATGACGTCATAAAGTTCGCATGTTGGCAAATTGTCATTGCCCCTAACACACCAGGGGAAAATTCAATTTTTCGCCAATATGTTAGGATATCCAATTTTCATGCGGTTTTTGGCTCTACTTGGTGGAAACTGACTAGTTTTATAAAATGAGAGCTTTTTAGTGGTATAATAATGTTTTTGATTCGCTAAAATGCGAAATACCAATTTCCTTTCCATCCACCCTATATTCAGTCACATGTTTTTTCATACTTTCCCCTCCACAATGACGTCAAAGTGACGTCCTAATGGGGATCTGGCACTTATTTTGATACCATGGAAAGAAAGAAACTCTTAAGCTAACCACCCTGTGGTACCAAATTACAGGAATCGGATGTCAGTAACGAGAAATCCGGGGGGGGGGGGAGTTGATCACAAGATGATATGGTTGGAAGTTAAAGGATGGTGCCCTCGAAACAATTGGCCATCAAAAGTTGATGCACAAGATTGTCTGACTAATATAGATGAGATAATCTGATACAGAGAAGACAATTAAAGACATGACTCAAGAAGAGGAGGAGGAAAGAGAATATCAATTGCTTAATCAAAGAGCTGCATTTAAGCTCGATACCCAGGAAACCATTGCTTAAAACGCTAAGTGTAACAATACCAAATGATTATTAAAATTGAAATTCTTCTTATCGTATCCAAACCCAGTGGTTCTCAAATGTGATCTTAGCCTAGAGGTGGGTACAATGTCTGGCCGCTTCACTGATTCTGCAAGGTCCTTGTCTGGTGCTTGTTGCACCAACATTGGGCAGACCAGGAGATGCTCCAGTATCCTGATCTGCTGTCTAGGTAGACTAACTTCTGCAAGGAAACCTTTGTCGCCGATTCTGATCGCATCACTGAGACATCCCGTCCACTCACCCACTAGAAGCCAGCCCAGACAATTTCAAAGGATCTGACTTGCCTAAACTACCCCGGACCTAATGCGGTCAGCAGCCGGCCTCTGTCCAAACACAGGGGTGCTCCATACCAGATACTTGGATTGGCAGCTATGCTCATCTGCTTCCACTGCTGCATGTAATACGGTTGTCCGCTGGAGCTGCCGAAGACACCCCGCGACAGGCCGTCAGGATGCATCCAACACGGGTCAAGCTTTTTGGCTGACCCCTCCCATACATGGTAAGCATACATGAGCACACAGGGCACGCCACAGCGAATCTCACGACATGCTGGCAGTACATGGTAATTGGGAAAAGCCCCTTGTGTGGTTCATAAGGCAGAGACGGCGGAAGCTATTGAGTTTAACATGTTCGAGTGTTTCGTAGGAGGGGGTTGTGTCCTTATTTTGAAACCGATGACTATTCTGACTTTGCGGGCGGGTATCCAAGGGGCAGAGCCCCCAGAAGCTCTTGGGTGCCGCATGATTTTCATGCATCGAGAGAGCTCTCGGTTATCTCACAATCATGAATCAGATGAACTATGCTGTCCAGGCGGGGGTCCAGGGTTCGAGGCCCGTGGAAGCTCTTGAGTTAAATAGATTTTGAGTGCCTTCGGAGAGATCACAGTTATCGCATTATCTTGAAGCAGATGAAACTATACTCCCCCTGGTGGGTGGTCAGGGTGACGGGCCCGTAACCTCTCAGTTTTAGTATTTTTGAGTGCCTTCGGAGAGCTATCAGTTAGCTCCTTATCTTGAAGCAGATGGACTAGCTGGAACGTGGACGTGGTCCCCGGGGGAAGGGAGCTCTTGGTTTGTTAGTTAGCATGTTTCATCAGGCGCATCCGAAGAGCAAGTCGGTTGACCTCCCAATCATGAATCAGATGACTATACTGCCCTGGCGTGGTCCAGGGTTCGGAGCCTGTGAAGCTCTTGAGTTAAAATAGCATGTTTGAGTGCCTTCGGTAAGATCTCGGTTATCTCATTATCTTGAAGCAGATGGACTCTGCTGCCTGTGACAAGAACAAAAATCCACCTCTCCCCCCTAGTGAACTTTGCTCGGGTGCGCTAAAATGCAAAAGCTTTCGTAAAAGCTTCTAGGGGATAATCATTCTCTCATCCTTTCTTCTGTAATGTTATCAAAACATGTAAGCACCTTCACCAGGGTTAGGTATGCCGTCAAGTCGAAGGGTAGGGGGGGGGTGTTGCCACCTAGGTTTTTGGTGGTGCATTTTGAAATATTGTGCTCAGAATGTCTAAAACCCCCGAGTAAATGTAAAACTAGTCATTTGCCATATTTAGCACTGAAAACGCATGGAAATCGATTATTCCTACCTTTTTTTAGCGTAAATTGGAATTTTCGCCTATTTTCTGTGGAAAATGCCAATTTCACCGACCTTTCGCGGACTGGATGACATCATTGTTACGCCACACTAGGTATGTTGGTACTTATATTGTTATCAATGGAAAGAGGAGGATCATAGCTATCCATTGGTATCAAAATCATAAGCATCGGGTGCTTTATAACGAATTCTTGAGTGGGTGTGGTAACCACCCCCTCCCCTTGGATAATCCGTGTTATAAAAAAGGCTTGGTAAGACGAGGGTTAACATGGTTAAGGAGGCTGTGGTTGTGGTCTAGTGTATAGTAAGTTATAGAATATTTTTACATAAAGCGCCCTCTATATATACACTTGCAAGTCTAACAACTTGATTTTTAAGTGTTTACTTTACCTCAAACTAATCCACTGGTGCATGACAAAGTATATAATTAGGCGACACCGGCATTTTGCCTTTAAAGAGGCATTAAGTGCGTAAATACACGGTGTTTCATTGTTTTGGTGGCCATTTTGAAATATGACGCCCTCTAGAGGCAGGTTAAGCATGCCAAAAGGTGTTCAACTATTCCTAAGTGTATTTTCGTGCGACTAAGTAATCACATAGTGCATGAATTTGGATCGAAAATTAAGATATATGTCAAAAAAGGACATTGATTGAATATTGGCCGCCATTTTGAAAATAGCGCCCTCACTCTTTAACCCAGGATGGGGATTTTTGCAGACAACCTGATTTTGATAGCTATATGTATAAGGTTTCTAAAAATAGTGGTCTCCAAAAATCCCCGGGGGTGCAGGGTTTCGGTTATGGGCTCATGACCTATAGGGGGTTGTAACCCTCTTCGAGTTTACTTGTGTCGCAAAATGATCGTTTTTGTATCCTTTGTGCACATGTTAGTGAAAACAATTCGGACCCACCATCTTATCCGGGGTAGGGTAAGCAGCCAAACTTGAGGTGGGGTTGGCGAAGCGTCCAAAAACAAAAAAAATATACTTAGAGGCTAAAACACAAACAATGTATTACATTCTATTACCTCTGTTACCCATTATTGGAAATTCTGATTTGTCAGTTTTACTGCCCATTATTCTGCAATAATGGGACGCGAATGCATTTTCTCATTAGATCACGCTGTTTTCGGTAATAGAATGTTTGCAATATCATAATGTATCCTCGGCCGGAAAAAAAAACTTAAAAAAAAAAACTTTAAAATATTGGGCTCGGCTGCGCCTCGCCCATTATTTTGTTTTTCCGACCTCGGACACATTATTCGCCCATAATGATACTGCATCACCCTTTATTTCTTAAACAACAGACGCCGGCCATTATGACGTCATAAAAGCAAGGTGATGAGAATGTTGATATTTATTTTGATATTAGTGGATAGAGGAGACCCATAGCCATCCATTGATATTAAAATCATGTTCATGGGGGGTCGATAAGAAAAATCTATGGAGGCTGCAAGAACCCCACCCCCTCCCCTCCCCCGGTTAGAAGTGACATGGAAAAATAGTCTTGTTAGACGATGGGTTGAGACGATAGAGGAGACGATAGCTAACCATTGATATTAAAATGGGGATCGATATGGAAAATCTATGGAGGCTGCAAGAACACACCCCCCAGGTTAGAAGCGACATGAAAAATTAGCCTTGTTAGACGAGGGTTCAAATATGTATCCATTTTTAACTAGTTTTTATCAAGGCGTCTTTTTTTCTGAAATGCCCTGTCTCTTGGTTGTCGTTGAAAAGCATTATTCATCATTGAGGAGGGGTATGGAAAATTTGCGAAATAAATATCACACCAGTGACAAGAAACGATATGCCTCACTAATGAGAAAAGAGAAAGAAATCACCCATCCCCTCTAAAACAAAATCTTTCTTAAAACAAGAAATTTTCGAGCAACCGAATCATCTATTGAAACAAAATGCTGACAAAAGGATCTAAACTTACTTAAGCCTGGCCACCATACAGTGCACTTTGTATATGCTGTTTTTCTTTAATACGTGTATTGATTTTCCGACAGGATGTTAATCTTTACCGAAATTTTAACAACAACGCGCACTCTATATAAAATAAATTGCGCATATATATTCTATGGTGTTTTGTGCCATACGGTCATTTTTCTGTCATAACTGTGCGAAAACCGTTTGCTGTACATAAATTTTACCAGTAACGAGTACTCCTTGATTGCCTTGTAATTTTTGCGCCACAAAATGTGCGCGTAGTTTAAAGGAGGCGCACTAAACCGCGAGCGTGCATGGAGTGATTTATATCTACTCGTACATCGTTGGTGCATTGTGGGATAGGAATTTCGGTAAAAATGATTTCCGGTAGGAAACCCAAAATCCACGTATTACAACCATTACCATGAGCATGATTACCCCGTGTGATTCCTGTTCCGTGTGTTCCTTAGCACACTGTGTGTAGTTAGTCCATTCTATAAGTCCTCCACTTTCGTCATATGTCTTGTACCACAGACCATCTTCTTCGCATGTTTTATATGCATGATCTGAGGAGAAGAATTTAGTTACATTAATAGGTGATTCTTTCGCATTGAATTTAAAATATTTGCCTTTCTGCTTTAGTTCCACGGAGTGGTAGTTCTACGAATCTGGTTCACGGAACACAGGCGTTTCTAAGTTAATTACACAAAAGTAGAATTGCTTAACTAGTTCTTGTTCTGCTTGCTCCTGTTGTGACGTTTCGTGGATGTCGAATATCAGAAATACCCTTTTAAACACAGACAAATGAGCCTTGTGCACAAGTGATATAAATTTTATGTAATAACAACACTGTTGTAATGATTTTAATCAGATTGGTTCAAGAATTTGATATGGCCAAAACACAATTACATATACAATTCAGCAACGATACACTCAGTGTTAAGATTTTATGGTCTTACAAGACCACTCATGTTCTGACAGTTCAACGATGGTATGTCCTCACAGTAAAGACTCCAAAATGACCGCATGCAAAATATATATAAAAACAGGAAATATTCCATCAGAATCTTCTCAGTCCTGAAGATAACCTTTGTCCAGCAGTTCAAGACGACAAGGTTCAATAGGTCCCTTGACGACACTAATATTCTGCAATACAATCCAGGTATTCTACCACCATCAGTCTGCCGTTAATGTCGTCATTTAGGACCACAAACTTTTGATTCCAAAAACTGAAGATCTTTCGGCTTAAAAGACGACAGCAGACAGTTCAGCTATCAAGCTCCTGTCGCATCCAATATAATACATCCTAGCACTATGCAATGCACAAATCTACCATTATTGCAGATCAAAACTAGCTATAACTATGCTGTATAGCTCCTGGCTACTGGCTGGCAAAATTTGTTATTCTCCAGTCTCTCCTTATATAAGGATTTTATAAGATGGAGGCTAATATAACACTCTCTGGGTAAGACAAGATAAACACCCACGTACGGGTGTACACACACACAAACACACGCACGCACACGCACACATGTACACATACACATCTACAAAATTTACATAAACTTTTGGCTGCAATATATTTTCCGTCCGTAAATGCCATAAATTGTACCATTCAAAGGACGTATATTTATTTAGTAACATGAACATAAACGAAATAGGGATGAACATAAACGAAATAGGGTTGAACATAAAAAAAAAAATCCTACAAAATAGGGATGAATATAAAACTCCTGCAAAATAGACATGGTGTTTATCCAGAATGATTGTTTAAATAATTTGTATATGCTCTACTGCCAGGCTTTTAGTGTGGTTTATTTCATTCAGTTATCTCTAAATATCGCAGATCATCTTTTAAAATCCAGATGAAAAGGTTGAATTTTATTTTTAGTATGAAACATTTCCAAACCTTGTTATTAAAAAAATGAAAGACTTCACCCACTGACGATCTGAGATTGTAAAAAGGAATATGCATTGACAGTGTTTTCGTCTCCTAGGAGCATTTAGAAAAAAAAAACGTGACATGTTGGATATCTCATCGCTTAATATATAAACCATTTTGAAGCCAATGATGGTTGAAATATGTCAATTTTAATTGACACTCCATCCTTGACCTACTTCACGCAAAATCTAAATGACATTATTGTTTGAAATATATTTCAGCTCCATTATCAAGGCCGGGTGAGAGTTAAAAATAGTTAAGCGAAAGTGTTTCCTGTAGAACACTTCTAGATCTGGAATGTGAATACATCTAAATAATCACAGTGAATTCGATAGAGGAAGGTAATAGAGAAAGTGCAAAAGTTTTAATGAATTTTTGACGATTGCCTTGATAAAAATGTAGTGAGGATACACGGCATGTAAATACATAAAACTGATAGGTGGAATGGCCAAGCCAACAAGGAGATGAGGGTCGGGTTAGCGCCGTGGGTCTTCCCTCGCTTCGCACCACTGTGATCACAGGTTCGACCCTCGGTCGGGCCTGCGATTTCATGTGCGTTTGGTTTCCAGTCCACACTAGGTTTTATCCGGGTACTGCGGTTTCTTCCTGCTTCTAAACCTGGGCTTTCTTCCCTAACGTGTATGATAATAAGTGAATTGAAATGAATTATCTTGGTGACACTAAAATGACACGATTGTCTCAATATGTCGTTAAATACTAATACCTCCTCCTCCTCTAACGAGTAGATTATGACGATTCTAGTGCAAGAAAATTGTTTTTGACCATAAAATTGCAACAGAAACAGTTTTTTTAAACTTCTAAATTGTCACAGAATAATGAGTCAAAAGTCTGGGAAAATCCACAATAAGGACCATGTAAAAAACAGGGGGGTAAATGTTGTACATGGATCAAAAATAAAACAGGCCTAAGTGTTTTGAAACCTACAACAACCTATTCACCTGGTCATGAGGATTAAAAATTTATAGTTTCCATCTACGGTCATTAGTTTCAGGATTATAGGCTCCAAACGGTTCAATGTCATCCTGGGGTAATTCTTTCAGAGTGCTCCGATTTTGACGAAACAAGACTCAAGTTGTTTGTCTGGTCATATCCTATAGCAGAAAATGCATATTTGTTTTGCATTTGACATTTTAGAATGTAAAGTAGATGGTAAGCATCAATGACCCCATAGGATATGTAGACCATTGTAATTTGTTATATACATTTTGACCTCTAATTACGTAACCAAATGGTGAAATGAGTACAAGTATTATATTGCTAGTTCTTTTGGACTATATGAAGAATTTGGGACAATTTTAAAAAATGGGAGCATTCTGAAAAGCTTACCTCAGGATGACCTTGAACCTTTATTGCCATATAACTACAAAACTCTAACATACAGACAGGCCAACTACCTTTTTTTTTTAATCCTTAGGATATGACCAAAATGTTGGTATATATTTCGATACAATTATTATGAATTATACCTACTTTATATCCCCCCTGTACAAACCTTGCCTCCCTGCAAATGCATGTTCCCCGTTACTTATACTTCTAGACTTCTATGTTATTCGCTCACGATTTCTAAGTACACTGTTGCTCATAAAGTTGGAATAAAATATTTTTTACTACTTTTATGGAATGATTCTTACAGTGCGAGTTATTTATGATATCTAGTTGAATGATCAGTCTCTTCCGAACATTATCACCGTGAACTTAGTCCACAATTAACCCTTTACGAACTGTGTCCTTAGCCTGAAAGGAAAAGGGTGTATTTGAACAGCAGATTAAGGATTATTTTACAAGTTTTTCACACCAGTCATTTTTACATATATCACATTTTTGGGTGATTTCATGCATCGAAATGTTCAATAGTACTTTTTTAAATGTCAATCAGTCACTAACATCGAGTATGGCCACCCCTGACATGAATCAGTGCGTCAAGACGTCGCGGCATTCTGTCCACAAGGTTGTTTATGCTGTCAAGGGACAGAGCGTCCCACTAATCGGTCAGAGGCTGAGCTAACTCCTGTAGTGTTCGAGGAAGATTGTCCCTGTACTTGATGGCTCAGCCTCCTATGGCATCCCAGCATGCTCGATAGGGTTCAAATCAGGGGAGCAAGCAGGCCATGGTATCTGCTCCACCCCCTCTGTCTCAAGGGATTGTCTCACTACAACGGCCCTGTGGGGCGTGACGTTGTCGTCTTGCAGCCGAAAAATTGTTCACATAAACCCTTCTTGCATATGGCAGACAGTGGTTTTCCAGAATATCCAGGTACACGAGGGCGTTCATGTTTCGGTCTGGCACCACCATTGATGTTTTTCCTCCAATAAGGAATACCGGCCATACCATCACTGAGCCGCCACCACCTTAGCTGATTCCTGAATACAGTCATCTCAGAGGTTCTCACCACGTAATCGACGAACCCTTTGTCTTCCATATTGATGGTCAAGGATGTAGCGGCTCTCGCCAATAAACAAAATATTTCGCCAGTGTCTGAGCTGTAATATTCTGTGCTCCCTAGCCCAGCGAAAGCGATCAACTCTGTGGTGAACGGTTGGGCATGGACATTTGGTCATTCGTCTTGCTCGATAACCGTGTTAAAGCAATTTCCGATTTACAGTTTGAAGGGAAACGTTGATTCCATAGTGTCTTCTCCACAAACGATGAAGACGGCTCGTTGGCATTTTCCGGGCTCTACGGCACAGATTATCTCGTCTGGTAGTCAACCGTGGTCGTCCTGAAGATTTTCGTGGCCTCAAATGACCCACCTCTCGATGATGTCTGAGGATTTTACAGACCGTACTCTGCGATATCCCGAGGAAATCAGCGACTCTGGCTTGTTTGTACGCTTCGTAGTGCAAGTACTCTTCGGCGCATTGACAATGCCGTTGGAGGAGGCCTAGGCATAGCGGAACCTCTGTGTCAGTTTTCGTTGTAAAGGTAACACACACCGGTTTAGAGCAGGAAAAGGAATAGACAACAGACGTCTGACATGTTATAGCTCCCAACAGAAGGCACTGTAACGTATTGCGAAACTATGCATGGATTCACTTCACCTGGATAGTGGGGACTCATTATGTAATCAATCACCTACTCTAATATGATTATTGATCAATAGAAATACATTTAAGATTGGGTCTGCCAAAATATTCCACTTTACGAGCAACAGTGTATAACAACACCAACTTTGTTTTGTTGCAATTATTTTGAGGTAAAAAAATACACCCCCTGGTTTTGGGTATGATGTATAATACCCGGATCACACAAGGTCAGTTTCAGTCAACTGCCATGTACAAATACAACTCAATGAAACTCATTGAACTGTATCTTTGGTGGATGAGCAAATTTGCAAAGTACACAGAGAAAAGTAATCAAACATGTTCATCGCTTTCATTCTGCTCACAATACCTCAATCTAACTACAAATCGTCATTGGGTAGGAAAAACCTCCTATGTGTCTTTGGCCTTTGAACATGTACCGTGTGTCCCAAAAAAAAACGCAACACTTGGTGGCAGGCGCCATACGGTTTTGAACAAAATCACGTGAACTACTTATTCTTGTGACAGGTAGATAGACTGTTGGCTATAATCCCCTGAACAAGTTTCATAACGTAAGAGTCAAATATTTTTGAAGATATGAAACCAGAAATCAAGTAATCTGCAGGACCCATTTTACCAAATTGAGGCGCTATTAACTGCAAATACGGCACTGTACGTTATGCGCCCAGTACCACCAATATGAATCTCTAAGTCCAACCACCGTTTCTTTTATTAAACGGCACTGGCAATTTTCACAAAATATGAACCCATTCTTCATTTGCCTCTCAACTGAGCTAGGCATTGGAGACAGAGCTGTATTTTTACACATAAAAATAACATACCCAAAAAGATAGGGATGATATGAGGATTAAAGGACATCCAGTAATTGTAGGCCAAATTTAAAGTTTTCCATAACTTAATCAACAAATGTGTATATTACATGAATATTTTTTACTCGTACTCACTTATATTAAAACCACAAAGCTTATAGACCGGTCAAACAGTGTGCATAGCGGGGGAAAACATGGCCATACGGCGTGCCTTTTCTTGTGTAACGCCATATTCGTCGTCTGCTGAATTAAGCGTCGCCGGCGACGCTAAATTACAAAATCGTTCTGTTTACCCATAAGAAGCTGATTTGGTCTTAATCATTTCGGGTGAGGGCTTTTGTATATAAAAGCTTTACAACCATGCAAAAATATCGATTTGAAAAATCTTGAGGGCGCACTATTTTTCAAATGTGCAGTTGTCTCTTTAAAGAAAGCTATTGGCAACAGAATTAACATTATGAATGTTTCCATTGATAATCACAGCTAATAAACATGAATTTTAAACACTTAAAAGTGGAATTAGGAATGTATGATCAACAAACTCTTCGTATTGTCCAAATAAGAAAGCATTGGATTATATCTAATCATTCATCATCATTTTGTGACGGCACACAAAAAAGTTATCTTAAACTCAAAATTTAATGACAGAATGCATATACTGATAGTGTTATTGAATTTTGTGTTGAAAATCATGTTTTACTTCATAAAGTTGAGAATGTAACATGTTTTTCAGTAAAAAAAGAAAGTTGCAAAGCCCAACGCATTTATCATTTCACCATTATCATTATCAGTTACGTGATAATTATGTAAATGCAGTCATTTGACCCAGTAGAAGTTGTTCTGCAAGAAATTTGGGCAGTAAATGTTGATTGCAATCAATATTATATTTGCCATTCTGTTCTTCATGGCCCTCGGCGTGGTTTACCAGCTCCTTATTTTTGTAACATGGGTTTTCTGCGGGTTACTTGATTGTTGGGGCATATCTTAAACACCATTGACTCTACCTTTATGAACTTTTCAGGATATTAGCTAACAGTACATCTTACCTTACAACAAAAAATAAGTAGTTCACGTGCTTTTGTTCAAAACTTTGTTGCCTGCCACCAAGTGTTGCGTTTTTTTGGGACACACGATATAAAGGTAATCGCAAATATAACTTATACTTATGAGATATGTTTTAAAATGTTCAAGGGCCATAAATACATAGGAGGTTTTTTGTGACCAGCGACGAAACATCTTCCAACCACATCATGTGCTGAACATCTGGCATTTGAAACTTCGGCACATTACCACCTGTCTCACTACAACATCTCATGACCCAAACCATACACCATGCCAGCATGGGGATCCGGATGAAAAACGTCAAAATGTACCGGGGGGCTGAAAGGCGATGAAATTTTCAAATCTTCCAAAATTGGCTGATTTTGCAAGAGTTTGCCTGGAATTACCGGTGGCGCGAGCCCCCTCCGCCCCTCCCGGGATCCGCGCTGATGTCAAATACTGCAATTTCATTTTATAATTTGATATAATACAACGTAACGTTCCAAGGAAATCATTCAACCACTGGATTCCTTCCGTCAGCAGGGAGCGTATAAGTGCCTATATTCCCAGGCCCATCGAGCAATTTATTGACCGCTACAGCACAAAGTGAGAGCAGTTGAGGGCAAAATCAATGTATTCTAATGATTGATTACCTCCTTCAAGTTCACGCTAATGACTCTATTTTACTTTAGCACCGTCTCTGTGTAAATTACCGCGTGTATGTGCCAGAATGTACATCAAGCATCTGTTGAATGAATACGAGGGGATTTGCATCTTACGTTGTTAGAGAAGATGTCACCTTGAAAGAGAGAATACGTAGATCACAGCTTTGTTATCTTCAGTGAAAAATGCCAATTTGTGTACATGGTATTGTATTTCCGAGTTATATATAAAAATGGGTACCATTTAGCGGTTAAAATCAGTAAAAAACCTTTATCTGGTCTCCCGGGTTATGGTTAGGGTTAGAGATAGTGTTAGGGTTAATGTTAAAAAAAAAAAAAAGGTGGAGGGAAAAGGAAGGCCGAATGTAGAAGTCTTATAGTCCGCCGGGAGCCACAGTCCGGGCTCCATAGACGACAACGGAATTAAAGCGTGATTTGCGTGACGAGTCCAACTGAAATGAGTGCCCTATTCTTTACCGTGGTACTGGTAGCCGGATGGTGAGTACGGCGGACTATACCTACTTCTACACCTAGTTTGGAAGTCTCCTTAAACGTGTGTTAGAATACAAATCACATGACATTTCGTGTAATTCTTGAACAGAAATATGTATGTCAATAAATTATGTCGTCAATCAGGTTTGATCGATATGTCCGTTTAAATTAATTTCAAATCGATGCACAATTGAAATAAAGGAATCGGGGTTCTTGAGTTGTGGGGTACTGTAATAATAATCTGATTGGGACGCAGCTAACGAATATGGGCAAGGTACAAAGGAAATAATCTTAATACGTCTGTTTATCATACTGAGAGTATTTACTTGATTATAAAACATTCCAACTGATCATTTTTAGGAAATGTGTTGATCTCGCAATTAAATGTCTAGTTAAAGATGCGGGTTTAAACAAAATGTAATATCACCGAAGTATTTTTGCACTGGAGGATATGAGAAACATAATAAAACCTATTATGTACGCTGATTTTGTTTAAATGTGCTTTTTGTGGCAGTATCTGTAGGGAATACTCTTGCTACCTTGGAGATACGGTTAACTGCCAGTTCTGACAGGGTTACCATTATAATTCCCCCCCTTTTCTGCAGTTACCCTCTTTTTCATATGCCATATGCCATAGGGTTGTTGGACACAACCAACAATTTAAGTGTAAAAATAATTGAATCCAGTAAGTTTTGTTAATTGGATTATTTCGTGAAGTCCACATACGCTAAAGTCAGAAGGAATATTTATGGCGTCATTTTAACTTCAAAGGCCAATATAATGAAATAAAAGCAGGTACACATTTCACTCGATTTTCTATGCTTTCTATAGAAGTGTCTCTGATCTGTAAACAGATTGCATCATGTTTCATCTTTACTATAACTGTCTCTTCACCATGTCCCATGGGACGTTGGGTCCACGAACAAATCTAGCCCATCTGTAT
This sequence comes from Ophioderma brevispina, assembly GCA_023653785.1. Lineage (NCBI taxonomy): Eukaryota > Metazoa > Echinodermata > Ophiuroidea > Amphilepidida > Ophiodermatidae > Ophioderma > Ophioderma brevispina. The sequence goes on from JAMKCH010010047.1 coordinate 51,714, forward strand.
CTATCTATAGCAATCGTATATGCCCTATCGAAGGTGCTGCCAGCTAAGATGTCGTCTTTCCATATCTTCCTAGGTTCTTTTCTGTGTTTGTACCAACGGCAGTTTCCACGAGTATGCGTTAGGAAGACGCATGTTGTTCATTCTACATACAGGGCTAAACCCGGTTAGTTGTGACTCAGGGATACGCGTCTGGGGTCTAGATTTGTCAGACAGAAGTTCTTGAAAGGATTTCTTCATTTGGGATCCTTCCAACTGATGTTTGAAATCTTTCTGTAGCAACGCATCTCAAAGGCTTCAAATTTCTTTAGTTCATTCTTTTTTATGGTCGAGATTTCAGAGCCACACAGTAGAACTGGATAGACAAGAGCATCGGCAAGGCGAAGTTCGGTGGTTAATGAGATGTCTTTATCAAGCCATACATTCTGTAGTTTTCCCTAGGGGTGTTGAGGAAACACTACTTTTTTTATTTCACTGGTAGAGACGTTTGACGGACACACCTAGGTACTTGAATCGATTCACCTGCTCTAGAGATGTACCATCCAGCTTAATCTTTACTTGGAGTAGATATTCATGAGGGAATACCATAGCTTTCGTTATAGTGGGTATGCTGATCTCCATCCCACATTTCTTGCTGACATCATGAACTCCATCAAGTAGGAGTTGGAAATCCTCCTATTAATCTGCAACGGGAGCGATGCCATCTACAAAACGAAAGTTCTCCAATTTGTAGGCATCAACGTTATATACCCATTTTTTGCAGTCCTCAAAAGCTTCAGCTAAGATGTTTCTAACAGAAATTAAAAGAGGTCTGTTGAGAGAAGACACCCCTGAAGCACACCTATTGTTGCTTCAAACCACTCAGTGAGATTGTTGTTCACTCTCTCTGATGCAGCAAATTTTGCCTTGCTGTACAGATCCACAATTGATGTTATGGTTTTTGATGAACACCATAATGTTGTAGCACAGTAAACAGACAACCATGCCAAATCAGTCAAAAGCCTTCTTGTAACCGATAAAAAAGCAAAGACCTTCCCATTTTTTTTCCAGATAAAAGACTTGTTCAACCCTGGAGGGTAGAACTGAACCCTCCCCGTTCCTTGATGGTCATGTGAGTGCAACAAAGTCGTATCTACATTTTTATGATTTTACAGGAGAAGCATTTTTGTGTTTCATTCTTTTGTGACTTTTAGAAGAAAATATATCTTACACACGATGAAAATGTATTTTCCAATATATTATAAATATTTTATTTCCCACTTAAGTCGTTAAGCTAATTAAGTGGCGTAACTACACAAATGATTTTCCTTCAATTACTAAACTACATGGGATCTGTTTACACTCCATGTGGCCCCATTTTGTTTTTCGTGCGCCATTTTTTAACGGGAAATTATTTCTGTCCAAAGTTTCATGTAAATGCCAAAATATCAGTTGCGCATATTTGAGCGAAAAAAAAAAAATCAAATTGGCCGTGGGGTTATTATGCTAATGAGCATAATTAAGCATTTTGGTGGCGCTATTCAAAATTTGTTTTCCCCCTTAAATCGTGCTGGAGTAACTTTTTAAAATTTTTATTTCACAATGTAAATGATTTATGTCTTCTTTTTGAGCCAAACGTTGTAGAGAAAAAAGTCGTTCGGGAAGTGTTTTTAATTTTTCTTTGGCGGGGGAATTGGGTGCGCGTTCTAAAAGAAATGTTGGACCGCTATTGAATCGGTACAACTGATTTTCATTTTTCTCCTGTTATGTGGTCGTGTTGATGTACCCCATTAAAGACCAGAGATTTGGTAAAAATTTTCACAGGGGAGGGTCCATGTGGACCCCTTATACACTAACGGGTGAATGCAAGACCTTAGCTTCTGTTAAATGGTTAAACATTTTAAAACACGTTTTGCTTGAGCGCAATTTTAAATTAAGCTAAAATCGCGTTTAGTTAAACAAGTTTGTGGAATACGGGCCGATGTGCCCATTGTTTATATTGTTTAACTTATTACGTATAATCACTGATGGTTACGGTTTATAGTTTAATCTTACCAGTAATTTCTACGTCTTGTTTGGAGATAATGATGTACTCTGGACATAACATCTTTGCTGTCGTATTGGCTAGTGTGTATCCCCAACAGCTAAGCCATCGAACGTAATGTTACAGTATGTACCATCTGTGTGAAACAAAAAAAAAAAAAAATAAGACGAGAGTTGGAGAAATATATAGCGTTTTAGAAAAGAGACTACGTGGCCTAACTTGTCACAATTGCAACATAAATGATTTCTACTGATTTGTACTGTACAATGTCAGAGAACAATATATCAAGGAAAGTATAAAATTATATGAAGGGAATACCTGTAATCATTGGTCAAAGGTTATAGGGGTAAAATATCAATTGATACACCTGAACATTTAGACCATGCATGTTTTTGTTATGTGTAAGGATTTAAATAATGTACAGTTTGCCACACTTCCAGGTTAATGGAGTTTAGACGAAATAGGATACTATGAAATGGTTTTATTGTCCCTTGTTAATACAGTGGTCAAACAGAAAAGTTACCTATAAAACAACAGCAAGTGCACTACATTACTAACTTTACTATTTTGGTCACCTAGATTTAAAAAACGATAGTATAACAAATATTATACGACGGAGACTCTGGTTAAAACTATGATCCCCAGTTTGACTACATTAGTGCCATCAGTGTAATAAATAACCATTAATGTAGTTCACCGAGGGACATAGTTTTTTAAGCCAGAGACTCGCAAGAGTCAGTTTATTTGTTTTTATATACTTCATTAATACATTTCCCCAGTTAACAATAAAAACAACTAATTTTTTTGCTTTTCATTCATTAATTTCACGTCAAACAATATGCAAATCTCTGTGAATAATGTGGTAATCCGCACATGCAATCCACTACTCGGCAAATGCAGACGCGCTACACGATCGCAGTAAGTTACGCGTCGTAAATAGTACCTCTGATCCGTAAATAGTACTTCTCAGAAATGAATAACTATTTACGGTTGGGCGTGGCTTAGGGGTACTTTTTACGGATGGCGCCAATTTCTCGCTGCATAGTTGAACTATCTTTAATCACGTGATAGATTTTCAACCAACAAATAATCTTAAATTTATCAATGAAGTATATAATTTAAGCTATGTCTTTTGACCCCTGTAGTATGAAATACAATGAGACATTTCAATTCAATTCAATTCAAATAAGTTTTATTAGCATTTTCATTCAGTCAGTACATTTCATAATGGTTAAGATATTTAAGAAATAAATAGTTGCATCTTTAACCCTCGTCTTACCAAGCCTTTTTGTAACAATGATTAATTACCAAGGGGTGGGGTGGTTACGACCCCCCTCGAGAATTCGTTACAAAACACCTGATGCTTATGATTTTGATACCAGTTAATGGTCCGCCTCTTTCCATTGATACCAAAATAAGTACAAACATACCTATTATAGCGTCACAATGACATCATCAAGTCCACGAGTCGGCAAAATTGACATTTTCCACAGAAAATAGGCGAAATCCAATTTTGCGCTAAAAAGTTAGGAATATCGGATTTTCATGCGGTTTTCAGCTCTAAATGATGGGGAATGACTAGTTTTACATAAACGTGGAGTTTCAGAGCCATACTGTGCATAATATTTTCAAAACCGCACCCTAAAATATCCTTGGGTGGCAAGTCCCCTTACCCTTTGACTTTGGCGGCATATCCTAACCCCGGTGAAGGTGCTTTCTTCACACTTTTTTTTCGCTAAATTTACCAGAAAGGATGAGAGAATGATTACCTAGAAGCTTGTTACGCAAGCTTTGTCATTTTAGCGCACCGGAGCAAAGTTCACTAGGGGGTGGTAACCACCCCCTCCCCCATGGTAAGATTAGGGTTAATGTATAAAATGTACAGAATATTGTAATGCATGGCATGAACTCAAACGTAGGAGAGGCCATAATAAGTCTGGAGGACTTTGCGCATGACCCCACCTTACATAATACACTATTTAAATTATTGTACAGGACGGGACAAGACAGGACAAAACAAACACATAGGAAAAGACAAGACGAGAACATTGTCAAATGTTTTAACAAGATCAGAGACAGGGGAACATGATTTCCGTTGTGAGTCAGTAATGAATTGATAAATGAGATGAAAAAGAAGAAGGAAAAATATTGTAATTTTATGACAAATTGATAGATCAAAAGCATTACTTATTATAGACCTAATTTGAATATTTATTAAACAGCTCTTTTTTAGGTTTAATTTAAAGACATTTGACCTTTCCCGTATTTTCTAACCCACGCAACAGAGTATGCACAAACTATAATTAATTGATCGTGTTTGTGTTGTATGTTGTAGTGATTGTTATCTCTCCCTCTTGTTCAGTGCAACATCATGGCCTGTTTAGTTTGCTCTGATGATGGCATTCGCTTAGTGTAGATTAATGACGTCAACTTTACGAAAATTATTTAATTTTTGATCTTTGATAAAGGCTCTTTATGTAATATGTTTTGTGAGCCGATGTGTATATTCCATTTGGTTTAATAAAAGTTTACTGAACTTGAGTATCGAAGCTCAGCCTTCCAATTGGGATTCCTCGAGGAAAGGTTATTTCAGATCTGGAGTAACTAATTTTCTAACTATATTTAGAAAGGCAAACCTTTCTTGTGCAAGGAATTACAGATAAATTGTACATATGAGGTTTGTCATGTGTTTACCGTTTTCTACCTTGAGTTTTGCTCCTAAAAGTCACATGCACATATGAGTTTTTCCCGCCCAGCGCAATAAGCAATAATTAATGAAAAAAAATACACAAATCACTACTTCAAATATTAGATTCAGTAGAATGGGGATTTCTGGATGGATCAGGTTTTAGACGTAACATTTAGGCAACATTTTAACTACCGTTAATATTTATAGAGTTCCTATCTGACTTAATCATTTTATTTTTTTCACAAAATAGATAGTTCCAGTGGTCAAGGATGATTAAGGAAACATCGCAGGATAAGGAAGGGCGCCCTCTATAGTTCTCGTGAGAATGGAGGAATTGAAACGGTTCTGCAATATAAAGCGACATACTCAAAGTTTTCCGTTTGCGGGTTTCAAGAAATACTAATTTACATAAATTCGCCAAAAATTGGCTTTCATGTTAAAAATTGTAATACAGGATTTGTTAACGCCGCTTTTACGATCTGCATTTTTTAATTAGCAAATATGTATATGGTGGCATTGTTCTTGGGAAGGACCTAATTTTCATCCGTTTCTTTTTTTTTGGGGGGGGGAGGTCATGAACCGTATATGGAATTTCAAAATAAAAAAAAATCTTATTCAAGACGCACCATTACCAAAAGGCAATATGATTGAAAGGCGTCATCTCTACGGAGAGCTCAGTTTAGTAGCCTTGGGTGGGCACATTTAAACACCATGTAATAAACATAAGCAAGGGATTAATAAATGTAAGATGGGTACCTAGATGGGCGTCATTGTGGCTGCAAATGTCAGTAAGTTAAAGTCAGTAATTCACTGAGTCGTTATGGATATATCAATGGAAGTCTAAAAACAGTAAATCTGAATAGGCAGCACAATGGTTAATTAGATTTGACTAATAAGGCTTTACGCCAACACAAGATTATGATTAACAATCGACGAAACCTTTACGTTTACAATACATGATATTTGAATCCTCTTAGAGACAGCCCGTCGTACAAAATCTCGAAATTGCATGCCTTAACATCCATATCCTTTGTTATTAATTAATAAAATAAAGCGCTTGACGTTTGGGCGAAACTTTTTCCCTAACATCGTAATGAGTCGGGTTTTAATTATGTCAAGTATTCCTATTTCTTAATTCAGCGTAATTGATTACAACCTATTTTGATAACCACTCGCGTCAGTCTTATAATTACCTATCGAAAAACATCAATGGTAAGTGATGTTAATGCACTGATCTATGTTTAGCACACGACGAAGCAGTTTTTATATCATGTTATTATTGTAGTTGAGTTGAAAAAAACTCATAATTATTGAGATCCGAGTCTCTAATACACTCTAATTTTATCTCTCATAAATAAACTACAAACTATGTCTTTTGGCCTCAAAGGATTCGCTATTGCCTCGAAAACAGGATTGTGAATTTCCCCTGACAGTTTGCGGACACTCAGTGGGTTTTGTGATTGATAAATATCTTGATTACATCGATAGGTCGAGTGCGGCTAGTCTGTCTTAAGCTCCTACTCACCGCGAGTATTGACCGATTTTAAAAGGATCAAAACACAATATTACGTTATACAAATAAAGGTAATTCAGACATAAAATAGACGGTTTGCATTTTATATTTAAAAAGGAACTTTATATCTGTAGATGCTTTCTGCATTAGGTATGATTTTGTTTGACAATAAAATTGGCTGCTGTTTTACAGAATACCTCGTTTTAATATTTTCAATCTTGAACGCTGTAATTACCAGCATTCCCTTGACTGATTGCATATATAATTACACATTGTTCCCAGCTACTCAATAAAGTACATACTCAAACGAACAAAACTATTTTTTATTTAATCTATTTGTAACCATCAACTTTTTATTGTATATTTTTCTTTTTGTCAACGTTGCGCAACGCATTTACTAGACAAATAGGATTGAAAAAATAGCAACACCGTGGAAGAAATCTTATTTTAATAGTTATTTATCACTACCTGTAGATATTTAAAAAACATGGAAAAAACGACGTAAGAATTATGAACTTAAGGTTGAGTTCTGAACAAATCATGTGTGAGTGAGCTAAAGGCAGCTTTTTTCTGAATGGAAGTTCAAGAGTTATTTCCAGTCATGAAGCGAGGGAATTTATAAGTCCCTCCGGGGAAAATGAAAAACATTTGCGATTTTGTTTTTTCTTTGATGCGACATTTCAGGATTTGAAGTAATAAGTAATACATGAAGATAATTCTAGTGATTGGCGCTTGCGTCGCTGCTGAAAGAGGCGCCAATTGATTAGAACACTGTTGAATTAAAGTGATTTTTCCCCAGATTTAATTTTAACATGGGAATATTCTTGTACGCGAATGGTACACTGAATCTTCAGAAAAGCAAATTTGCATTTTATAATTAAAAATCCTACTTCATTATCCCGAAACAGAAGCAACCCGTAACAGCTCATCGCTGAACTCTAATATTATTAAATAATTTTTATCTTGGCAATATACTTTCAGATATTTCAGATATAATTCCAGATACGTTTTAAAATGGAAGTGGTTTAAGGGGTGGGGCCCCTATCGATCAGCAATTTAAACTATTTAGTTCTCGCCCGCTAACAATGATAGGTTGTTGGACTGGTTGAGATGTGAGATTTCGGGCCGCACAATGTATGACATTCAAAATGGCGCCTAAATAACCCCCATATCGCTGTATGCGGGCCAAGTGCATCAACAGACACATTTCGACATCGACCACCACAATAAGGATTATTATTTTCGTGCAGTGGTTTCTTTTTGATCGGCTATATTTTCTGATGCCTTCCATCCATATATATATTTAAGAACCCTTCTATTGGGAAATTCTATTCACCGCATGCTAGTTGTGCTACGGGTTGTTTCTAAGACAATCTCAGCCCAGCCGATCTGTGCGGTTTACGTTTTAGATGACATTTGGGATTAAATTAGTGTTTAACACTTAAGTGCCTAAGGTGTTTTCAATCACGTTGGTGCCTATTTTTTTTTTTTTTTTTTTTCCCCCCCCCCCCAGGAAACCACTTTCCCGAGGGAATTTTCAAATGAAACTCATACCACCTTTGAGGGGGCATTAGACAAGGCCACAGGTGCAATATAAATGAGTTCCGGTTTATCGTCTGGAAACTAGGGGCAAATCATTGTTTTCGAAATGCGTCGAAATCGCTCAAAAAGTAGTATGATGTTTCCGTGACCTTTCTTCCACAGCATACACATTGCAAATCACTTTGATGTTTATATCTGCTCTAGGAGGACCAATTTACATATATTAAAACAAACATGACCATTTTGTACATTCTTGTATTTTTTGTGGGGGCAGTCATATTTGCCATAGGTTTGTACAGCAATGGCGCGCAGTCGTTCGATGATGGAATCGCTTCTTTTCAGCACATAAAGGTTAATTATTTTTTCTGATTATGTAATTAATTAATTTTGTTTCATGGATATTAACCTACATAAACAAAAAATATTTTTCTTTTTTTAATTTTGCTATTTTTTTCATTTTTACCAACATTCCCGTTGGTGCCTAAGGGGGGGGGGTGTTCCTAGGGCCCCCAAGCTAATTATCTCTTAACGGGCAAGAAATTTTAAGGATTTTTTTTAGAAAAGAGCACATCAATAAGTTACACATTACAAATCGAGGTCAAAATTTTTTCACAGGAGAAATCGCCGAAAAACAAATCTTGGGTACTATGGACCCCCGCCCCGGTAGGCACTAGCGTGTGAAAGGCATAGCAGTGATTTGAACAAAATAAATCAGAAAATCGAAAAAAAATAATCATAAAAAATGAGATTTCTGCATGTTTGTAACAATTATATGTATCAAGTACCCTGCAAATTTATAAGATAAAAGCAACCTAATGAAGACAAAATCGGATATTTTTAGCCATTACTGTCCGGATGGACACTTACTACAACACGGTATTTGATGGAGAATCAAATAACTGGAACACTGCTGTTTTTTCGTCCTTTTTTTCGGTAGATTTTTCAGTTGGGAAAGATACCTTATAAAATTTATACAGCCTTATCCGTCACTTAAAAGCTATTCCTGCAAAGTTCATAAATAGTTTGGACTGCTTTTGGGGTGGGATCACTGATAGTGCCTTTAATGTATAATAAGATTTTTTGGTAAATAAATGTTCTTCTTAGGGAATTACTAGACATGTGTGAATTTTCATCCTTCTAGCTTCAAAACATTGTACTATTTGACGTGATATTCCCTAGAGATTTTGTGTTCTTAGCTGTTAACTGTGAGGCCGATATATATCGGTTAACCCGGGTACCCGCCCTGACAATCATAACTGGTACCAGGTACGTCAATACCGTTAAATCACAGCCCCTAGTTCTCAAGCTCCTAAGTTCCGTTTGTTCGCGCTAACTACTAAGAATAATAATAATGAAAATTTATAGAGACGCACTATCCCCAAAGAAATGCTCTCAGGCGCATGGGCATTTAACTTAACACGGTACGCACCCCTACCGCTACCCAAACCAAAGGCACTGAATACACTCACAACTTAAATAACCTAGTTAAAAGCCCCTACAGGTTTCACAAAAATCGGGTTTTTGATGGCGTGGTCGGTGAAGTCTCGCCTTAAATGAACTTAACGCACGGTTTCTTCTCAATTAAGCACAACAATGTTCATATCCGATTGACCTCCGTGTCCCCATCCCCAAATCCTTGAATTTTATTGTGCTTAGATTGGTCACGGAGGTCATCGGGATATGAACACAAATATTGCCTGAATTCTCGACTCCTTATTTGCACTCTTATTGCTGCCAACCTGCCTATATACGTTTTCTAGAGAGCGATCTTTGGTGCTGGTATGGGCAGGGATGATGATTAAAGTAAAGATGTACTGTTTTCAGGTATATATGTGCCAGTTGGTCCAAAGATATCACTTTTGTCCAACCTCGGTCATTTATAATCTGACCAGGTATACTGCTTGTAAGTAGTAAAGCGCCCTTGCACACCTATCAACTGACAAATTCTGAATACTTTTTGGAATTAATCACGCAGCTATTTTTGAATGTCCAATTTAAAGAGCGGGATCGAAACCATTTGCGTATTAGTTGATATTGAAAAGGCTTTGAAAATCGTGACCTGTAAATCGGCAAGTGATGGAATCACACAGCTTAATCCTTTTCAAATCAATGGAGTGTGGCTAGTTACCATCATTGCAAAGGCCACATTTAATTTTTTATACGGTTCTTTTCAACTTCCTGCATTAATAAGGGATTTCCCTTTTTAAGTTGTAGGCTTTGGTAAGATTTTTTGTTAAATAACATTGGGTCTATGTAATACCTATCATCGATACAGTAAGGGAAATTAATAGGGGCAGTCCCTGATGGAACATGATGTTAATTTCAGCGTACAATGGATTGTTAACATAAATTAATTTTTTTTGTGGTGGCCTTTTTTCAGTCCAATAATTCTAACTATATTTTCCTTTGTTATAGCCGCCTCTCCATGCTAATGGACGGCTTTGGTCACATGGTTGGAAGCAAGCGGTTTATATCCCCTGAAGTAGACTTACCCTCCGTCTTACGCAAGCCTTTTTGCTGTAACACGTTTACAAGGGGAGGTGGTTACCACCCCCCTCGAGAATTTTTTATAAGCACCCGATGCTTAATGATTTTGATACCATTGGATAGCTAATGGTCCTCTTCTTTCATTGATACCAAAATAAGTACCAACATACCTAAGTATGGCGTCACAATGACGTTATCAAGTCCGCGAGTCGGCCCAAATTGGCATTTTCCAGAGAAAATAGGCAAAATTATCCAATTTTGGCGCTAAAAAACGTAGGAAGATCGGATTTTCATGCGTTTTTCAGCTCTATATGAATGGCATTTGGCTAGTTGTGCATAAACAAGAGTTTTAGAGCCATACTGTGATAATATTTTAAAAAATCCCCCTAAATATCCTTGGGTGGCAACCACCCCCCCTTAACCCTTCGACTTTGACGGCATACCCTAGCCCGGTGAAGGTGCTAACCTTCACATTTTTTTTTCGCTAAAATGACCGGAAGGATGAGAGAACGATTGTCTAGAAGCTTTTACGATTTTTTAGCGTTTGAGCGCACCGGGCAAGTTCGGTATGGGCCACCCCCCCCCCCCCCCCCCCCCCGCCCCCCCCCCCCCTTGGTAAGACGAGGGTTAAATGTCCCAAGAAATGAGATGATAAACCTACTCCAAATCTTATGGGTGACATTCCATTCCAATAAATGGGCCAGAAAAAAGAACACACCTATCAGTGACATATTAGTGAAACTATTGATTTTCATTCAGTGTCTATAGATCACACCAGTCACCTGGAGTTTTCTATTACTTCTCATGAAAATCATGATACCACAAATGATGTCATCACAAAACAACCCAAAAATAATTAGAACATAGCCGTTTGGTCCCTCCTTTTAGATATGACACAACCCACAATCAAGTCTATTTGCATTTCTGGACTCTTAGACTTACATCTTCCATTCTTTCTTTCAGTACTTGCATGACACTTAGGAGGATCATCTCAATATTAGGTTTCAGTACATGAATCTTTTCCGATGAAAATAAAACAATCTTATGTCAAAAAGTCAGTCGATACAATCATCACATGGGATATTTAAATATACAAACCGCGTGGTTGTATCAATGTGCATACATAAACCCTTACCAGAAATTCACCATCCTTCGGGCGCTAATTATCACATCAATGCCATCTCCTCTTAAACCAGCCCGCCCGGATTCGTTTCCCAGTTCAACCAACGCTTATCGTTGACAATCGATCATGTACATAGATCTACACAGTTGATGCCCGTGTCTCGTTTTGTGACGCGCAACCTGTTGAACTCAACATGGCGAAATGTTGTATATGGTTTAAAAACTGAAAACGTTAAACTACCGTGTGCATAAGGTTTAAATCTTAAAACGTTAAACTAATGCCTGTGTGTGGTGTGGTGTTAATGATGTCTCTTGCCGTCAAAGGTCAGAAATACCTTTAAACACAAACCAATGAGCCTTGTGCACAAGTGATCTGAATTTTATAATATCCAGGGTGAGTCAAAAAGAACTTGACCCTGATTGTGTCCGTCATTTTGAATTTTCAAGTAACAATATATCTAACATATGTGGTATCATCTGAAAGCTTCGTTCATTTTCATGAATTTGCTGCAAATATCATTCATATCGGTTAGGTATAGACCGAGTTACACTCGTTTGAATCAAACAGTCGGTTTTCTGCTCTGTCCACGGATTCACATTAAAATGAACTGCGTTCAGCGAAGAAAATCGGTGTCCAGAAGAAAATCGGGCTATTATTGACTGCAGGATAAATGTGAGGCTATTTAACCCAACAAAATTTACAATCGATGCCCTCTTACCGTTTCTACGTCCCCATCACTCATAACAATCATTTGAAAATAAAATAACTTGATACACGTATCAGGTTTTGGAGGAGTTGAATGAATCATACGTATGAAGGAACAGACATCAGTGACAACCTCCTGAGGTTTAAAGTATTGTCTATATTTGTAGACCAAAATAAACAATATCTTGAAAAAAGTGTTTCAAATAAATCTTACCATTATCACTGGTTTTGCACCATTAAGATACCACTTTACTTGACTTAAACATAGACATACCCTTATCATCATTTTGGGGAGTCATTTGCTTAGTCGGGCGCCGTGCATTCAAATGGGAATCCGTGGCTAGGGTGAAAAGCGGACTACTTGATTTAAAAGACTGTAGCTCGGCCTATAGGTACCCGATTGGAATTATCTTTGCAGCAAATTAAAGATGATGAAATAGGCTTTCCGATGATATCACATATGTTAGATATATGTTATTTAAAAACTCAAAATGGCGGACACAATCCGGGTCAAGTTTTTTTAATCACCCTGTAGAACACAGATTTAATGATTTTTAATCAGATTGGTTCAAGAATTTGGTATGTCCAAAACAAAATTACACTTTTTAAAGTGTAATTTTGTTTTGGTATTAATGTTAAAACACTTAAAGCGGTACTGGCACATTTTTACAAAATATGATATTTCTTATCAACAAATATGTCTATTACATGAATATCAGGTGAGGGCTAAAGCTTTACAACCATGCAAAAATATAAATTTTGAAAAATCGCGAGGGCGCACTATTTTTCAAATGTGCCTGTGTATTTCAGTGACCAAGCTTTTTTTCACTCCCGTTAGTGCCCGGGGGGAGGGGCGGGGGTTCCATGAGACCCCACACTAAGGAAACCACTTTCCCGACAGAATTTTCGCACGTAATTTATACCACATGTAAAGGGTCATAAGACAACAACAAATCAGCAATAAAAACGAAATTTATTACTTGGGATGCAAATTACCAGCAAAACATTGTTTTTAAAGGGACAAAAAGACGGACAATTCCAATGAAGTTCGCACTTACATCAAACTTTTGGAAAACGTATTTGATGTTGATATCCACTCTAGAAGAACCAAATTTTCGCGCTACAAACCCCTACCCAAACCAAAGGCACTGAATACACTTTAATAACCTAGTTAAACGCCGCATACAGGGTTTTCACAAAAATCGGGTTTATGATGGCGTGGTCAATGAAGTCTCGCCTTAAATGAAACAATTTGCAACTCTTATTGTTACAACCTGCTTAGCAAGCGGTTATCTCATGGGTACACTTACATCTTTATTCTTTCAGTATTTGCATTATACACGTAGGAGCATCTGCAATAAGAGGTTCCAGTATCAAGTGAATCTTTTCGAATGAAAATAAAAACAATCTTTACGTCAAAAAATCAGTCGATACAATCATCACATGGGATATTTAAATATAAACCGCTTGAAATGGCCCTAGGTGCAGGTGTAGATCAATGTCATACATACACGTGTACTACGGCGGTCCGGTAAGTACGTAATTCCGTTTCTAAAATTGAAAACACAAATTGAAACCCGTCTTTGAAAAATTCTCAAACTGTAATAATCCGAAGGCAATTGTGGGAAAAGTATTCGCCCGTAGAGAGGCGTGTTTAACTTTTCCGTGTCTGCGAGTACCGAAGTACATCCGCACAAAACGTTCAATTTTCTTTCTCGCTAGGTTCTATCGGTTCAGACCCAGTATGATACCTATTTAAAACAAAGCATAGTACCGGACCCTCTGAATTCCAAACTTCCATAGAACCCCTCCGTTTTTTTTTCGTGAATCTTTGAGATTTTAGTTTTCATTTACGCACATTTTCTATGACGGACGTGATACTTTAATCTCTCGCGCAGTTACCAATTTAGATAATTTCGCAGTCTGTGACACATACTACACACTTTCCGGACCGCCGTACCACACTTGGCCAGAAATTTACGAGTTTCATAGTGAGATCACCATCCTTCGGGCGCCTAATTATCAACATCAAAGCACTCTTCTCTTTAACAGCCGCCGGGAACTTCCTTTCCCATTCAAGCTTATCGTTGACAATCCGATCATGTACATAGTATCTACACAGTTGGATGCCGTGTGCTTCTTTTTGTGACGCGTAACCCGGTTCGAACTAACATCGCTTAACTGTTTGTATAGGGTTTAAAACATAAAACGTAATGTCTGGTAAGGTTTAAATCTTAAAACGTAAAGTATGTATGTGTGTATGTTATGATTTCTCTTGTTACGTCAAAGGTCCAGAATAACCCTTTACAACACACAAAAAATAGCTTGTGCACCAATGAATCGGAATTTATACAATAGAACACAGATTTAATGTCCAAAACAAAATTACCTTTTTAAAGTGTAATTTTGGTTTTGGTAATTAAGTGTTAAAACACATAAGCGGCACTGGCCTTTTGCACAAAATATGCAATTTATTGTTTACTCACCCCTGTAACAAATTTTGCCCCCCTTATAAACACCCAAAAATACATTTTAAAAAATGACACCCATGATTTTCAGATTCTCCATGAAATTCTGTATTGGAACCATTGGTGGTCGACAATTGGTTATGAAAAAAGTTAACATCAGCATTAATTACCTTTCACTTTCCCCATGTACTATTATTTTCCCATGTACTAAAAATCGGGTTTATGATGGCGTGGTCAATGAAGTCTCACCTTAAGGGCATTGTGAACCCGAGTGCTTTTTGGTTTTTACAAGATTTTCTGATGTTTGCACCATTTTAACACACAACTTGGTGTTCTATCGTACCAACAAAGGTTATCCATGCAGACATCTTTGAGTTGTATTTTTTTTTGCCGATTTGAAACCAGCTATTTGACCATTTCAAGTCACACAAACCAAAACCACATGGTCTTAAACGGGCGGGAATTTAAAGCCCATTACACGTCCGTCAGGCTCAAGGGCGCAAGCAGCGCTTCGCGGGCGGTGAATTTTGCTGCGTAATGGAGAGTGCGCGTGTTTTAATGTACTTTTGCCGGCGAACGCATCTTGGAAAAACGAAAAATAAATATTTGAAAATGTAAACAAATCGCTAATTAATCAGATGAAATTTCCAATTTCTTCTGATTTTTGGAAGTTTTGAAGACAAAAGAGGTTGATTCAAAAGTGCATAAAGATGTATTTTTCATCACTTGCACAACAAACATACCATTTTGAAAGTATATTTGAGAAAAAGAGACACTTGAAATGGCGTGAAAAGTCCACTTTTTTTTTACTAAAACACCGATTTTCTCATGTTCAATTTGCAAAATTGGCAAATTTCAGACAAGATAACTCCAAAAATACCGAATCAAAGGAAGGTTTTAAATTATGTCCTCCTCGATAGCAATCGGTCTTCTCTAGGGACGTGTTTGCTCAAATTTTTTCCTTTTTTTGGTTCTAACTAAAGATATTCTCCAATATATACTCAATTTTGGAAAAGAAGGTAAAAATCAACACTTTTTTGACATTTTTCCTTTATTTCGAACAGTAAGGCTCTATTTTAAACAATGAAAAAACCGCCCCTAAACAATTTGGTCTTGTCTCTAAAAAAACATAAGAAATCATGAAAATTCAAATTGTTTTTGTTATGCTGTCTGAAATTTTTTGGGGCAAAATCAGTTTTTTTAGTATGTTTTCCTCAAAACGGCAGGTTTTACTTTACTCGAGAGGCCATCAATCGGCTTCATCGTCAATTATTCTTTCTCCTAGAAATGTATACTTTTACATACAATAACAAATACTTGCAAAGTTAACAAACCAAATAGATACTCGGAAACTCAACCAAGGTTGACACGTCCATTTTTTAATTGAATCACCATTGCAACTCTTATTGTTAAACCTGCTTAGCCACGGTTATCTCATGTACACTTACATCTTTTTTTTCAGTATTTGCATTATACACTGACGAGCACGTGGGGCAAAAGAGAATTCCAGTATCACGTGAATTCTTTTCGAATGAAAATAAAACAATCTTTATGGTCAGAAAGTCATATTAACATATTATAACCAAACCCCGTATTTTCATCAAAGTCCATTTTTTTGCGCTGCTGTATTGGATATTGTTGTAGTAAAGTGCCCTGTAACACACGTAACACGCCGTATTTGTCAAGAACTACTAATTTTAATGCTTTGTTTACAAATAATAGTCGGGATCCGACTGTTTAAGTCTAAAAACTGTAATATAAGGTATTGATATGACCTAACACTAGCAAGTTAGAGAAAAATAGGCATTTGGAATCTGGAAAAAAAAAGACACTGTGGCTTTAAGTATTAACATATTCTATAAAGTCCTTTTCCGTATCTCCTGTTTCTTTCAGAAATATTTCTATGTAATTACTTTGGCGAACAACTGAGACACACCAGAAACCACGGCAAGATGGCACTTAAAACATCCGCAGAAGACTGATTAAAGTAGCAGATAAATATACATGGAAAGGGTTAAGAAGGGCATATTTCAGTTTTCTATATATAGGTATTTCTGGCAGTCAGTATGCAGAACATTTGCCTTATTTGCTGAGATTTAGTTGCCCATCTTGTTGTATAACCACTTACACTGGATGACGCGTTCATATAATCCGTAACTTCAGCCGAGGATACCTCTACTGGGAGTGTTGGAGCTACCCTACGGAAATCTGTTATACCATGCTGATCTTTCATGGATTACGCTAATCTCAAGTGTATAGAACCGTGGGTCCCTTGCCAATACGCGAAAAAGCAAACCTATATTGGAACTTAAAGGTGCGTGTTCCGATCGTCTTTGGGACCCCCCTGATTTACCCGGAAGTAATATAGATTTTGATATCAGATGAAAGGCCGTATTTTTTCTCATTATCGTCCTGAAATTTGAGCCCTCAATTCCATTTCATTCCCAAGATATTAACACTTTCATGAGATATTTTGTGAATGAATGATGAACAGGGTTAGGCTTATTTCTTGGAAATCGGGGCAAATTGGCCAAAGTACAGTGTGAAAGTGCCTGGTGGAGGGCACTCACCTATGAAAATGTATACGGGTGTAAGGCTGTCGTTTCCAAACCCAGGGGCATTCGGTGACAGGGACTGCAAAAAATAGGGGGTCTTTGGGTGAGAGACGGCAAAATTACCCCAAAATAGGGAATGAAAAATTTGTAAATTTGTAAAAAAAAGGGATCTGTGTTTATTTACACTAACATAATAAAGTACTAACATCCTCGCTAAGCGATGGTTGTCTTTTTAAAAGAATATTCTTGTTGTTGCTATGTTCTTTTTACTATGCATCTATTTCTTCAAGGATTGATCAATTAACTAAAAACAAATATCTTTGAAATTCAAAATTTTGGTGTGTTTGTCCCAAAAATTCTGGTTGCATTTTGTGAACTTACGCAGAGCAAAAATGTCGTGACTACTTGATCAAACAACGAATTCTCCTAATTTCCACTTCTGTGGCAGAAATTTCAATCATTAGTCTCGGTCCCAGCCTCCACGGAGTCATCTCATTTATTAGCTTGATTAGTCTCTACCACAGAAAAGTTTTATGAATGGCGGGATGAATGGGCGGTGTGAGCCTTTTTCCAGTGGCGTAAATTTCTTTTTGACTTGGGGGGGATGGGGTTAATGCAAATTTAGGAATAAAACGGTGTTTGCTGAAAAAAAGCATTACTAGCACATGTGCGCGCGAAGCGCGCTAAAAATTTTGCCATTTCGAAGCTAAAATCGTTAAATGTAATAGTAATTCAAACAAAATGCGCGCGATGCCATTTTTAATATTGTGGTAAAATATGAGGTTATTTTTGGTCAAAAACACATGACCAGGCACCAACATTGGGGGGATGATCGTATTGACCACCCCCCCTCATCAAAATATTGGGGGATATACCCCCCCCCATCCCCCCGGGATTTACGCCTATACCGCGGGTAATTGGCGGTCAATTGGAGGCAGATGAGGGGTCGAGACAGCTTGTTAAGTGTTCATACCGTCCTCATATCAAGATGCCGGGTGAAAAGGCAAGACAAAATATACACATGCATACAAAGCATAATTGACAATGTCTTGGTTCGTCACCACCAGTGATGTCATAGTTCGACAGTTAACCAACATACCATTCATATCATATAGGCTACCGGGCTTTATTCCGGTGTGAAAGTAGGTCTAATCATAGTCCTGCAGGTATCATAGTCCGGGCTCCATAGACGACAACGGAATAAAGCGTGAAATTAATGTTGCGTGAAGAGTCAACTGAATCGATTGCCCTATTGTTCAGCATTGTTCCCGGACTGTGAGCCCGGAGGACTACATTTCCTGCCACACCGGTTTTAGTCCGTTAACAACTTAATCCGCCATTGGGAGTTAGGGGGTCAAATGACGTCACGGGTGGCCAACAATTTTGCCAATGAGTGGAAATAGGTGAAGACCGAGCTGAGACTGAGTGATCAGACTCAGTCATAAGACTAATTATATTCTCGCTCTCATTAAATGGGTCTGAGCTCACTGCCTATCTTTTGTTGATTTTAGTAGAATTACTAAATCACTTTGTATCAATAAGAAAAATACACAATTTCGCCATGTTTAAATCTGTGCAATCTTCATCTTCAGCACCACACAGTGATCCTGCGTGTATCGGAGGATTATTTTTACTTACCAAGGGAGTCCTGTTTTTACGGAGCCCGTAAGGGGTCATGGAAAATTATTTTTTTATCTCGTTTGAACGAGATACTATCTCATTTGAACGAGTTACTATCTCGTTTGAACGAGTTACTATCTCGTTTGTACGAGTACGAGTTACTATCTCGTTTGTACGACATACTATCTCGTTTGAACGAGTTACTATCTCGTTTGTACGAGTTATTAACTCGTTTGTATGAGATACTATCTCGTTTGTACGACATACTATCTCGTTTGGACGACTTATTATCGCGTTTGTACGAGTTATTAAGTCGTTTGTATGAGATACTATCTCGTTTGTACGACATACTATCTAGTTTGTACGACATACTATCTCGTTTGTTCGAGTTATGAACGAGATACTATCTCGCTTGGACGAGATACTATCTTGTTTGTACGAGTTATTAACTCGTTTGTACGAGATACTATCTCGTTTGAACGAGTTTCTGTCTCGTTTGTACGAGTTACTATCTCTTTTGTACGAATTATTAACTCGTTTGTATGAGATACTTTTTTTTTTTTTTTTTTTTACGAGTTACTATCTCGTTTGTACGACATACTATCTCGTTTGAACGAGTTACTATCTCGTTTGTACGAGTTATTAACTCGTTTGTACGAGAAACTATCTCGTTTGAACGAGTTTCTGTCTCATTTGTACGATTTATTAACTCGTTTGTATGAGATACTATCTCGTTTGTACGAAATACTATCTCGTTTGGACGACTTATTATCGCGTTTGTACGAGTTATTAAGTCGTTTGTATGAGATACTATCTCGTTTGGACGACTTATTATCGCGTTTGTACGAGTTATTAAGTCGTTTGTATGAGATACTATCTCGTTTGTACGACATACTATCTAGTTTGTACGACATACTATCTCGTTTGTTCGAGTTATGAACGAGATACTATCTCGTTTGGACGAGATACTATCTTGTTTGTACGAGTTATTAACTCGTTTGTACGAGATACTATCTCGTTTGAACGAGTTTCTGTCTCGTTTGTACGAATTACTATCTCGTTTGTACGAATTATTAACTCGTTTGTATGAGATACTATCTCGTTTGTACGAGATACTATCTCGTTTGTACGACATACTATCTCGTGTGGACGAGTTATTATCTCGTTTGTACGAGGGACAAAAAGACGGACAATTCCAATGAAGTTCGCAACGTACAACAGTCAACTTTTGGAAAACGTATTGTTGATGTTGATATCCACTCTAGTGAAAACCAATTTTCGCCTTTCGCGCTAACACACCCCCTACCCAAACCAAGGGCAAACTGAATAAGGCAACTGAATACACTGTAATAACCTAGTTAAACGCCGCATACAGGGTTTTCACAAAAATGCGGTTATGATGCGTGGGTCAATGAAGTCTCGCCTTAATGAAAACAATTTGCAACTCTTCATTGTCACACCTGCTAGCAAGCGGTTATCTCATGGGTACACTTAACCATACCATGTGTTATATTCTTTCAGATACAAAATACACGTAGGAGCATCTGCAATAAGAGGTTCCAGTATCAAGTGAATCTTTTCGAATGAAAATAGAAAACAATCTTTACGGTCCAAAAATTCAGTCGATAAATCATCAAAGGGGATTTTAATATAAACCGCTTGAAATGGCCCTAGGTGCAGGTGTAGATAATGTAAACATACATCGTGTACTACGGGCGGATCCCGGTACTACGTAATTCCCCCGTTTTCTAAAATTGAAAAACCAAAATTGGAAACCAGTCCTTTTGAAATTCTCCAAGACTGAATAATGCCCGAAGGCATTGTGGGGAAAATGTATTCGTATCGTTCTTGCTTCGCCCGTAGAGAGATTGCGTGTTAACTGTTCCGTGTCTGCGAGTACCGAAGTACCCCGAAACGTTCAATTTCCTCACTAGGTTCTATAGGGTTTCAGACCCATTATGGATCATATTTAAAACAAAACATAGTAACGGACCCTCTGATGCAAAACTTCCATAGAAACCCCTCCTGTTTGTCGGATATTTGAGATTTAGTGTCATTTACGCACATGTTCTCTTCTCTATGACGACTGATAACGTGATCTCTCCGCAGTCACCATTTAGTAAGATATTTTTCGCAGTCTGTGACCATACTGACACACTTTCCGACCGCCGAAACGTTAAGACCAGAAACTTTAAACGAGTTTTCATAGTTTGAGACAATCACCATCCTTCGGAGTCGGGCCTTCGGCTCCAATAAATACAAACACCAAAGCACTCTTCTCTTTAACAAAACAGCCGCCGGATTTTCCTTTCCAGTTCAACGCTATCGTTGACAATCTATCATGTAATCAAGTAAATTCTAACACAGTTGGATGGCCGGTGTGCTTCTTTAAGTGTGACGCGTAAACCCCGTTTAACCTAACTAGCGTACGGTTTGTATAGGGTTTTACAACTGAAAACGTAAATTCTGGGGTAAGTTTTAAATCTAAAACGTAAAAGATAAGGTATGTGTGTATTGTTATATTCTCTTGTCGTCAAGGGGTCAGAATACCCTTAACACACACAAAAAAATAGCGCTTGTGGCACAAATGATGCGAATTTTATTAATAATGAACCCAGCGATTTAATGTCCAAACAAAATTACACTTTTTTAAGTGTAATTTTATGTTATTGGTAGTAAGTGTTAAAACACATAAGCGGCCTGGCACATTGCACACAAAATATGCAATTTATTGTTACCCCCTGTACAAATTTTGAGCCAACAATCCCCCTTATAAAACACAACCCACAATACCTTTAAAAATGACAACCCTAGATTTCAGATCTCCAGAAAGTGCTGGATTGGAAAAAAGGTGGTCAAAATTGGTATGAAAAAGTTCAACATAACATAATTTACATTTCCCATGTCTATATAATTTCCCCATGTAACTAAAAAATCGGGTTATGATGGCGGGTCATGAAGCCTCACCTTAAGGCAGTGGGTGAACCCGATAGTGCTTTTTTGTTTTTTATTAACAATTTCGTGATGTGGGGGCGCAACCATTTTTAAACATCAACATGTTTTCAAACTATCGTTACCAACAAAGGTTAATCCAAGCAGACAAGCTTAGTTGTATTTTTTTTTGTTTTTCTTGGGCCTGATTTAACTCAGCGATGTTTGCCCATTTTAAAGTCACAAAAACACCAAAAAACCAACATGGTCTTACGGCGGGAATTTAGACATACAACCGGCCGTCAGGCGCAAGGCTCAGCATCGTCGTGGTCGCGCGGTGATTTTTGCGGCGTATGAAAGACTGTGCTGTTTTAAGTGTACTTTTGCGCGAACGCCATCCTTGGAAACACGAAAAACAGTAAATAATTGGAAAATGTATAGACAAAGTCGCTAATTTAAGACCAGGGAAATTTCAAGGGTTTGCTCTGATTTTTTGGAGTTGGAAGACAAAAAAAGTGTTATTCAAAGTGCATAAAAGATGTATTTGGAAACTCGGTACAACGAATAGTATGCGTAGACGGGCTATAGATCTCCGTTCAAACGAGATAGTAGATCGCTGTTTCAAACGAGATAGTATCTCGTTAAAACGAGATAGTATCTCGTTCAAGATCGAGATGTATCTCGTTCAAACAGATAGTAATCATCGTTTCAAACAAACAATAAACTGGTTCAACTGTATGTTAACGCGGACAAACGAAGAATAACATCGTCAAACGATAAGTATCTCGTCATACTCGTACAACGAGATAGTCTGTCGTTCAAACTAGATAGTATGTCGTACAACGAGATAGTATCTCATTAAAACGATCTTAATAACTCGTAACAAACCGATAATAAGTCAGTCCAAGGGACGAGAAGTATGTCGTAACCATATCAGGGGCTTCCCAGAAATGGAATTCGTAACCGGCACGATAAGGGACCAAAGATGTTTTTATTTTTTTTTCATAGAAAGTAAATAACATTAGGTAAGCTAGGTTTAATTGTCCGAACGTTCATTAATACTGTAATTAACCGGTGATCAATAGAAATATTATTCATAAGAACTTGTTGAAATCGGGAAATCTGCTAACCAAGAGTGAAAATACCTCAATTGGTTAGAGTGTGCTGATTTCATCCGATCCTTTGGAGCTAGTGAAAAAGAAAGTATATGTACTTTTATTAACCCTCGTCCTGCAACCCTTTTACAACACCTTTAGTCCCCTTCGGGAATGCGGTATAAACACTCAAACGGGGGATTGTGGTACCAATAAGAGAGCTGTGGTCTCCTTTTTCCTGGATACAATGAGTACGATATGCCATACGAACGTCAAAATGATGTCATAAACCTGGCTAGACAGTAAAGCTCAATGGTTGCCACACAAGCATTAGGCCTATTCTCATTTGGTACTTTTCTGCAAGTGAAAACACTAAAACCCCGGTATATCTTTTGCAATGATTTTAGAGCCAACCAGCTTAAAAAAAATCTGATAGTCCTAATATTTTTGGTGAGGCAAAATGAAATTTTTTCGCTTTATGTGTGTGTTGTGCAACTTTTGTTTCCTGAAATTACAAATAATTTGTGCCAAGGTCTTTATGACGTCATTGTATGCATAAAAGGCATGCTGGTACTTATCTTGGTATCAGGGGAAAGAGAATGACCATAGTAATCTATTGGTAAAACCAAAAGCAAAAGTAATCAAGTGCTTAATAAGAATATTCCAAAAGAGGATAATGTATGCAAAAAAGGCTTGTGAATTCGAGGGAACTAACAAACACAAATGCTTTTTTTCAACTTTGCCAAAGGATGATCATCACCTCTAACACAATTGAGTGTAATTTCACTTGGTTAGTCCGATGTTTCACGATTCAAAATTCTTATGCAAGGTTTACAGTACAATAATGTTGACATTAAACCATCTTAACCTATTTATTGATTTTCTATGGAAAAAAATAAAACATTTTCGGTATCGATGGTAACTAATCATTCTGGGACACCCTGTAGTATCGCTCATACAAACGAGTAACAACTCGTACAGAACGAGACAGAAACGCGTGTCACACGAGATACGTTTTTCTCGTACAAACGAGTTAATAAACTCGAACAAACGAGATAGTAACTCGTTCAACGAGATAGTAAATTATCGGTACAACAGATATAACTCGTAACAACGAAGATTCAGTAACTCGTTCAAAAACGATATAAGTACTCGTTCAAATGGAATTAGTATCTTCGTTCAACGAGATAAAAAATAATTTTCCATGACCCCTTACGGGCCCCGTATGTTTCGCGGCCAGTGAATGCATGTCCATAAATGAGGGAGGGAGAAGTAAGCGCTTTAAGGCGATTCCCAGTGTTTTACAAACGCCGCATGGAGAGCGGATCATCATTTCTCTGGATTTGTCTCTGTGAAAGTAAGAACAAATTCAGCGGCAGTCAGTCCCCCCCCCCTGAGGTCACAGTGACCACCAATGATAACCGTAAAATGGTTGTACGAGGTCATAAGGCATGATTTGCACAACAACAAAAGACCGCTCCCTTTGCTTCTTTGTTGATTCCCACACAGAAACGTGGTGCAAAGCAGTGTTTAGTTTCGTTTTTCGCCATGTTAAAGTATAGAGGAATCAGGTTCCAACTGGCAATCTATGAACCGTGGTCTTCGCTTTTCTCAAAACCGCAGAATACAGCTTCACGTGCACAGACCTTTTTTACTTTTTTACAGATAGATGTCCCTTTTATGAGTTGGCAACTTTAAAAGATGGGGGGCTCCTGAATTTGTCCAGACCACTCATTATTTAAACACTATTATTTTTTTTCACTTTTCACATCCTTGTTTTTTCAAACCTTCAACCCACCCCAAAAATACATTATAATTATAATTAATACCATCTGAGGTATGAAGTAGACTGTTAGAAACCTTTCTGCATAGTGTAAAATTAAACAACGTATTTTATACGAGCCCCAAACGAAGTTGCTTTCAAACGTGTTCTACCAACTGGACAACTGAAGAGGTCAGCGCGGCACCATTGTTTTCATGTGAAAAGAAAACAAAGCATGCCAGCGTGACTGTGTCTCAACTGGCGGGGATGCCCCTCGTAAAGTGTGGGCGGAATCCAGGAGGGGGGGGGTCAGACTACAGGGGTCAAAAATGAAAAAAAAAATAATGGTTGGATTGCTGTAAAGGGAACCAAAGGGTTCGGCTTGTTACAAAGATTAAAAAACTATAGTTTGTACTACTTCAAAACGTATGCTTGATGGAGATATAAGTAGGCCTTTTTGTTATTATCTACCGCTTTAACACACATAAACACAAATAGACACACACATGTAAGTAAAGCCTTATTAAGTGGTATAAAACCATTATAATAAATTTTTTGTTTAATTAACCCCTCTACACATGATCCATTTTTTGTAACAAAACTCTCCCCCTTGATTTTTTCTTACTGATTCGTAAATTGTATCACACGGGATAGCTTGAGAGTTTGCTTCTTTCAGCCTAATAAGTACCAACGTCCCCATTATGAACACAACTATGACGTCATATGTTGAGAAGAAGTATGAAAATACTGAATACAATCAAAATTTATGACGTCATTGTGGCATCATGTAGGGCATGTTGGTACTCATTTTGATATCAGCAGGCAGAGGACCGTATCTATCTATTGGTGCCAAATCAACAAGTGTCTGTGAATATTCATGATGTTTGGCTAGGCATGTTGCCACCCCCCTATCCATCACTTTGGGATCACCCTGTAAAGGTTTACCTATACCCCGGTTGATGTTTGTTGTTTTAAAAAAAGACAAAACTTAAAAAAAAAAAAAAAAAAAAAATACATGATATAGGGCGGAAAATTGATATATCGCACTTTTCGCAGACTCAGAAACGTTATTATAACACAAAAATGTCTCAAATTAATAAAAACTTAAAACTAGTCTTTTCCATCAAGTAGAGCAAAAAAACCGCATGAACAATCATATATTCCTAACTTTTTTGGCGAAATGAAATTTTCCCTATTTCAACTGTGTGGCAATGTAAATTTACAAGTATTGCTGACCTGCAAAATTTTATGACGTCATTGTGGCATAAATGCTCGGCATGTTGGTAGCTCATTTGATATCAATGCAAGAAGAGGACCGTAGCTAGCTATTTGGTGGCCAAAATCAAGTGTCTTGAATATTCATGTGTGTCTAGGCCATGTTTGCACCCCCTATCTATCCATCACTTTGGGATCACCCTGTATTTACCTATACCCCGTGTATGTTCTTGTTTTGCTGAAAATTAGCGGAACTGTCCATGACATTTAAATTAACTAGTTTGTTACAAAATGGGGTTTTAGCAGCCGGGGAAAAAATCTGAAGTGGTGGTAACCCCACCCCCCATTCGGTAGACGAGGGTTAATAACAAGAGCACTTGGGAACATATTTCATAACAAATCTCTAAGGATTTCATTGTAAACTCTGCCAAGACAAAATATCATGATTTTGAACCACGAATTATGTCTGACACGTGCCTAAGGAACAAAATAATTTCCCTTATCACGGCTTGAATATAATGAAATCGAACTGGTACATGGGCTAATCCATGCCCAGGTGTACTTTTCTTAACACAGTGTTTTGTAAGTACAAATCATGCCCTCGATCATGCCAGTCAATGCCTTACTAACATATCCACACAGTTACAAAATCCAATGCCCTTGTGTCATGCCTGACACGCAAATTAGGAAATCAAGGAAAATACTTTTGGCTTCACGCTACTTCTCCCATGCATATTCATACCAATAATCATGCCTCGTCATGCCTTCCTATTGCTTGAGATGACCATGATAAACCTGTGTAACCAATTCACTACTGCGTTCCCTACTGGTTTCTACCATGACCTCTATCATTCACCACTACCAAGAAGGCCCCCACTATGCTTTAGTGCCCCTTGAAATCAGTTTTCATGCCTTGCAGCAACAACAGTAGCAATGTCCATGACTGTAATGACCAATGCCAGCATAAGACAATAGAGAAGGCATGATCATGGTCATGAAAAATAGTCCCATGCCGCAATATACAAAGAAAAATTTTAAATAATTTTAATCCTTGATAACGTTTATGGAATAAATTGCACACAACTATATACAGAGCATGAAGCAATCATGAACGGTCCTTTGTTCTTGCTTACAAATAGCAAAATGGAAAAAAATCGGACTGCCCAGAATAATTTTTGGCCTGGGTAGGCATAGTTTGTAAACCACAGAGATAACCAAATGTTCCCAAATTGAATATAGGAAAATGGCAACCAGCTAAATTCATACAAGTGCTTAAAATTTAAATTCGGCAATAGGGAGTTTTGAGTTTTACAAAGATGTCACCCTTCCCGCGGTCTAAAAAAGAATATCTACTACTACTAACCGGCAATGGTGACGTACTCGGCATATAGTCAGGATAGTGACGTATGAATCGAACAACAGATTCAGCGGAATGCCTATGATCATTTGATCGGATTATATATTGTTCCAATAGAATATCAGTGTACGCGATTGTTAAAAAAAATGCATAATTCCATTAATGGGTATAACCGAGAAGGAGGTTGAAAATTCTTTCCATTCATCAGCTAGCCTATCGGCAGGATACACTTTGTGCTAACATTGTCATGGAATTTCTCTTTTTCGTGGCCACTGTGTCCGACGTAGTGGCAGTCAAATGAGAGAGTGTATGATACTTTATAAATCAGTTTACAATTAATTATTAATTAGTGTACTGGTTGCTGAACTGGTAGGCGCTGTTGAGTAAAAAAAGAGAAAAAAATAGGAGATTTTAAGAAATAATCAGCTGAGTATAATCATAGCCCGTTCAAACCACACACGTCCATTTTGCAATATTAATTTAATCTGAAACGCTGGATTATACTGTAGATACGGTTGAACATTCAATAATACGGAACGTATCCTTACTTCAGATATCATTGACAACAATAGCAAACTTCAATCACCTATTTTATAAATATTCATTTTAAAATACGTCATGGACATTGCAAGCACCCAGTTTGACCAAATTGGCAATGTAGATGTGGCTTTCTCTCTATTAAGAAACATTTAACATGTTTTCTATAAAGTCCATTTTCATATCTCCTGTTTCTTTTCTTTCAGGAAAGTTTTCTGTGTCACGACTTTGGCGAACTGGTGAATACCAACTGAGACAAACCTTAAACCACAGCAAGATGACACTTAGAACATCCGTCGAAGCCTTATTAAGGTAGCTATAGAATATTAATGGAAAGGGTTAAGCAGGCATATTTCAATTTTTCTATATTAGGTATTTTTCTGCAAGTCAGTATGCAGAATTTGCCTTATTTGCTGAGATTTAGTTGCCCATCTTGTTGTATAACCACTTACACTGGATGACGCGTTCATATAATCCGCAACTTCAGCCGAGGATACCTCTACTGGGAGTGTTGGAGCTACCCTGCGGAAATCTGTTATACCATGCTGATCTTTCAAGGATTACGCTAATCTCAAGTGTATAGTACCGTGGGTCCCTTGCCAATACGCCAAATAGCAAACCTATATATTGGAACTTAAGATGCTATTATAACATACCTTCAAGCAAAACTAGGTTAACACTGTGACAATTTCCATAAAATCTAATAGAGAATCCAGATTTCCTGCACCGACCTATTCCTCTCCTTAAGGTTTTTTGTTGTTATGTGCTTTTTACTATGTATCTATTTCTTCATGGATTTATCTGTAGTTTGAAAGCGCTTTTCTTTCAGCAGATTTTTTTTCAACGGCTACGGGAGTGATGGCGGCTAACACTGGTTGAAACTTGAAAGCAATAAACAGTTTGTAAATCGGAAAGACCTTGCCCGCTCTCTCTCTCTCTTTCTCTGACGTGTATTTTGCAACACCGTAATTCAGAATTGCCTAAACTAGCAAGTTTTGTGTTAAATATAATGTAAAATAGGTCTTCTAGAGTAGCATAAAACTAAGCAGTTAAAGTAAGCTCCCCCGACAAATTTTCTAGACATGTTAGGCCCCTTAACCTGATGCAAAAATGTAAGTTCTCCCTTAAATGACATAATCAATTAAATTTGAAAAAAGGACACTTTCTTGCATAGGGATAAAATCAAGTTTTAAAGATTGCTTTTCTCACTTAAATTAATTCTAAAAAAGGGAAACATGCATTGATTTTTTTGTGTTTGCTTTTGTTGTTTGTTTTTAGTCACCCAGGCAAAATGTGGTGGGGGGGTCTATGTTTTCAAATTAAAAAAAAAATAAGTCTACTAGCTTAATTGAGATCATAGCATGATAGAAAAGTGAAAACTTTCAGCTTTCATTCGCTTTTTGTTTGAGGTAAATAGGACATTCCGTTCAAAATTTTTGCTCGATTTAAGCAAGCAAGTATCGCACGTTCGATGCATTTTTGCATTCATTTGTATAATTTTTAAATATTATAATCAAATATTACAAGCTTTTTCAAAATCAATTTATTAACACTTAAGTGCCTAAGAGGGGGGAAGGGTTCCATACCACCCAAGATTTGTTTTTCGGCAATTTCTCACTCGTTAAAAATATTTTTGAACTCTAATTTTTTGTAATTGTGCAACTTATCGATGCGTTTCTTTCCATAAAAATATTACTAAATTTCTCGCCCGTTAATGAGATAATTAGCTTGGGTCCCAAGGTGATTGATTTTGAAAATAAAAATTAGCAAACCCTGTTGCCAGAAATAATTTTCTGCTTATGTATGTTCATATGCATGAAACAAAATTAATTACATAATCAGAAAAAAATAATTAACCCTTTATGTGCTGAAATGAAGCGATTCCATAATCGAGCGACTGCGCGCCATTGCTGTACAAACCTATGGCAAATACGACTGCCCCACAAAAAATACAAAAATGTATAAAATGGTAATGTTTGTATTAAATATATGTAAATCGGTCCTTCTAGAGCTAGGGGTGGGCATGTATGAATTTGTTTAACAAAATCTTTTGTAAAACGGGCATATTCTATGGCCATTTTGGCTCTTGAAAATGAATCAGGCAAGCTTTTTCACTCAAGATAAATTTTTAGGTTGGTTCTGTGGAGTTTAAGTTTTGTACATGAAGTCTATAGGGCTTTTCTGCTACTTTTAGAAAAAAACATGATCTTCATCCTGGATTTTTCTAGAAACTCACCAATAGGTGCTTTATTATAGGTTTAGGCAAATAATTGTCAAAGAAAAAAAAAAAGCAAATTTATTCTCAATGGCAGAAAATACATCTCTCTTCAATTTAGGCAAGGCAATGTACAGAACAACCAAAACAAGACCACCAGTTTGTGAGTGAGTGAAAATTGAAGGAGTCTATTGTTGTAAGGTCAAGCCTTTGCAACCAGTTACATAACTTGCTAATACCTGTGTATGGTACTGGGGTGTTTTCATACCAGCATGTGCATGTGTGGTATTATTATTAACATAAAGTAGCAGGCAACTCAACTCATAGTGTGTAAAGAGGTGTATGTATTACTGTTTCTTTAAATAATTAAACCAGTAGGTGAAAATTGTAGCTGTGCTAATGAGTGACTAAACACCCTCTGCAAGGTAAGACATTTTTTCTTGATTCTAGACAATCACGAACTTGGTTATTTTGGAAACCTATGGTTTACAAAGGGAGGCATATACCTAAGCACATGTGCATGTTACATAGTGTCATTATGTTTGTAAATGTGACAAATATTGGCAAATAATTATTTTACCCTCAAAATCCCATTGACTTTATGTACAAAACTAAAATCTATGGAACCAACCCAAAATTATCTTCAATGAAAAAGCCTTGGTAGATTCTTTTCAGGAGCCAAAATGGCCATATATCCACTCGATTTACAAGTAAAAGTTGTAACTTGCCCCACCCCTACTAGAGCAGATATAAACATGATGAAAATGATTTACAATGTGTATGCTATGGAAGCAGGGTCGCGGAAACAGAATGTTACTTTTTGAGCGATTTTGACGTATTTCTAAAACAATGGACTTTGACCCCTAATTTCAAGACGAATAAACCGGAAACTCATTTATATTGACAACTTTGGCCTGGCTTAATGCCCCCCCCCTTTTTAAAAGGTGGGTATGAGGTGCATTTGAAAATTTCATCGGGAAAGCGGTTTCCTTTATATTAATTGATTATGCCATCAAACCAGGGGGTGAAGCCCAATTCAAAACCAGTCGTCCTGGCTGGGCGCTGACGTGATTCCCATAAAGCTGGTACCATAGCCTTAGAGTTTCTTCTTTTTTGGTATAATAAGTACCCAACATTCCCATTATGACGTCATTATACGTTATTAAGTTGAGGAAAGACTAACATTACTTTATTAACCCTCGTCTACCTGAGCCATTTTTTGAACAAAAACTCCCGAAGGAGGGGGGGTGGTGGTTACCCCCCCTTGCTGATTTCGTTACTGAACACCCGATTCCTGTAAATTTGGTACCCAAAAGGTAGGTAGAGTTCTTCTTTCCATTGGTACTAAAATAAGTACCAACCATCCCCATTATGACGTCACCATGACATCATATGTTGAGAAAATGTACGAAAATACTGAATCTAGGGTGGAAAGTTGATATTTGCAATTTTAGCGACCCAACACCTTATTATAGCTCTAAAATGATTGCTTTATCACAAAACTTAGTCATGCCCCTCAAGTAGAGTCAAAAACCGCATGACAAATCTGAGTTTTCCTAACCCTTTTGGCGAAAAATTTAAATTTTTCACTGTCGTGTGTGTCTACATTGAACTGGGCAGTTTGCTGCATCGAACTTTATGCGTCAGTTGTGGACGTAATGCTATGATGTTGGTACTCATTTGGTATCAATGGAAAGAGGATGAACATGCTATCTATTGGTACCAAAATCAAGTGTGTGATTGTTCCTGGTTGGTTAGGCATGTTGGTACTTCTCTCCGAAGGGGGGGGGGGGGGGGAGGTGTGCATCAATCAGTTTGGGATCACCTGTATCTTACCTATACCCCAGAGGGACTGTATTGGTCAATCCACAACTGCACCCAGTTTGGGAAATTTCCACCTCAATAAGGTCATATGATCCCACAAAAACCTATTCTTAATACATAAAACCCTGACTTTGACGCCCATTTTAGCCTACAAAGCGGTAGTACTTACGGGAATTGTTTGCATGATCATGAAATGTCTTGTTGTTCTTGAACTTTTTGACCACTTTTATCCCTAAGTACTGACATGAGTGTTTGTACAGTCCAGTATAGGCACCATTGCAATGCGCATCATGGGACTTGATTCAAAACACCCTCGCCTATAGCCCGGTGGGTGTTTGTTTTTGGATGAAAAGGAGGGAAACGTGTCCAATTGACCAATTACATAAATACTTTGGCACCAAAAAATGGGGGTTTAGCAAGCCGGGGGAAAAACTCTGAAATTGGGGGGGGGGGCCCCTCCCCCCTTCGGTAGACGAGGTGTTTGTTAAGGGTAGAAAATTGACATTTAGCAATATTACTGACTCTAAACTTGTCGCGCTAAAACGCGTATAATTATAAAACTAGTCACCCCCCAGGACACCAGTTCCCGAAGGACTTTTTTGCACCAAATTTATACATTATGAAGGGTTATAAGACAACCCCAAATCACATGAAATAAATCTGTTATTTGTGCTGCAAATTAGGGGCAAAACATTGTTTTCTAAAACACGCAAAAATTGGCAAAAAACGGAAATTTAACTGATCCTTGCGCTTACATCGAAATTTTTGAAAACTTATTTTATGTATTCTATTCTAGAAGACTTTAAATTACATATACGTAACACAAAACTTGCATTTTCGGGGAATCGTATATTTTTTACGGGTTTTGCAAAATACATGTCCTTTTCCCATAGACTTATTATACAGCAACGGTTTAGCAACGTCCCGATGAAATTGTTTGTTTCAGCACATAAAGGTTAATTATTTTTAATGTTTTACTAATAGTGTTTACTACCCGTGTTTAAATTTTCCGGAATAAGAACAATTTCCCGTAATTTACGGAAAAATCTGTTTTGAGAAAATCAATACATAAAAAACAAAAACTAAAAAATAGCAAAAGATGTTAATTTACGGAAATATTTCAAAAATTTCTGGCATCCCTATTTCCGGACTTGTTTTTTTTGTTCCGTAATTTTATTACGCGAAAAAATCTTCTGTTAAAATACATATTTTTTTCCTTAGAGACAATTTTCCTGGAAAATTACTGTCAAAGTTCCGTTAATTGAACAGAAATTTCTGTAACTTTACCCTAAAAATGACTGGAAATACTGCTGCCAGAAATTGCCGTACATTAGGACTTTTTTTACATTGTACATGTATTTATGACCATATATCAGCAAAAAAATTTGGTTCTTTGATTTTTCAATGAAACTTCCGTTAGTGCCCAAGGGTGGCACTAATAATACAAAAAAAATCAACGAAAAAATCACACGCGTAAAGCGGCCAATACGAAATCAAATTTTGAGGGTCTATAGGACCCCCCCCGTCACTTAATTGGAAATCGGATATGTGGGAAACTTTTTGATGAAAAACGTATTTTCCCATGTACAATGGAAATTGACAGTTTTAACAGACATTGATTTGATAACGTCATCCCCTGACTAATTTTGCTACTGTATTTCATTTTCCTCGGACCATTGTCGCCACAGTGCGGGTATCGCCATATTCCCAGTGTTTCGCTCGGTTTTGGCATCGGTACCAAAGGAAATGGGTATCCATGCGCCCCTCTACAATAGCTCAGACTACGAAGGCAGTTAAACAATAGATCTATTTGGATGCCGTCTCTAAGAATAATTATAAATAAAAGTTACCAAATTTATATGAATGCATAAGAATTTATTAATAAAATCCATTGTGTGTTTTGCGCTACCCGATTTTTATGATGTATATCAATCCGCGACCGACTGATTTTAATTTAACCATTGAGAATGGTAGGTTTTTGTGATTGATCCAGATGACTCTGGATGAGAACATGGGGTAACGCAGGGATTTCAATATTTTTTAAATATGACACATTGTCAAACAGAATTGTATTTCAGTATCAGGAATCACTGGGATTGGATTGGGGGCATTGGCGGCTTGATTAAGAATGCGTGGAAGAACTCGGCCCGTGGCCTCGTCTTCCACTTAAAATAATGGTCACAACCGGGTTCAATTGGACATAGATAGAGGGACCGGTTAAAAAAATAGCTTTATTCTCTAATTTCATATACTAGTAGAGATTCAATTGTACTATTTATCATTCGTTATCGCATAAGCCGTTTCATTTCACGGACTTTATTTTGTATTAATTCTACCATAACAACTTCTGAGAACAAAACACTGTATCGAGTCAGTGTTGCTAATGACAGAAATGTAATTAACATCTATAGTACTTGCATTTTACCTGAGAGATATTCCACTCATCAAAACAAGTTTGTACAGAATGATTTCTAAAAAAAACATTCAAGTAAGTTTTAAATTTTTTATGTTTAGAATGTGTCTCGAATGTTTTTTACAAGTGAGCTTTTTTTGAACTTCTTTTTCGAAACAATTTGAATCGTTTTGCTTCATTCTATAATATCTAAATTTATAACAAGTAATGTTGCCAAAAATCAGGATATTGACTAGAATATTTTTTTTCTTATCAATGTTGCCATTCTATACTATTATTGGAACTTATTCAATATTTCAATGAACGAATATAGTGGCGAGACTGGTTCCACATATTAATTGTGAGGGCATTGGGTAAATAAATGATCAAATCTTCAGTACATGCAACAGAATTCGCAGTCATCTTCAGAAGTGAGGATGCAACTCCTCGGCTCGGCATGGGGTCACAGTTCATTAAGGGTCATTCCGATCTTAATGCGAAAAATAAACAATCTACTCCTACATATTATGTTGCATGGTCACGTTACTCATACATATGAAGTAGCTTGAGACCTTCCCCGATTTGTGCTTGGTATGGGGGTCAAGGGTCTTAGGGGCACTCCGGGCTTAATGTGAAAATCCTCACAATTAAAATCTGCTATATGCAACTTTGCATGGTCACGTGGCTCAAGCATATGAAGCAGCTTGAGACCCTCCACCAAATAATTAAATTTCACCCTAACATGCTTGTTAAAGGTGCATTTCGTGATTCCAGCACCTTCTGGTTTATCATTGTTCCTAGATATCCTGAGAAAAGCTTATTCCCACATATGATTTGATTCTGTCCGATCTTCCGTTTTGGTGTTATGCGCAATTGCTTTTGTTCCCCACGGCCCCATAGGCTCCTGTCTTGTACTTTATGTCCGTTTACGGACAGCAAATACAAATTGCTGTTAATTTCGTACAGATACGGGCCAAATTTGCACGTAAGTATTAGGTACACATGATTACTAAGGCTACGGTTCAGATGATATAAAAATCTCAACTTTTTTTAGGTAAGACTGGGGGGGGGAACGAGGTTGGGGATCACGAAAATGCCCCTTTAACGGTATTATATTATTATTATACCACTAATTCCCAACTTAATGGGAATTCCTTTTGTTATGTCACTGATTCGACGTTATGGCCGAAAATTTTGTTTCCCTTTACGGTTATCCTTTGTTTGCGCTTTATTAATATTCCGTCAAAAGATATTCATTTAATTTATGTAAATTAAAGATAATCCACTAGAATAACAAAGAAGATGAATATTAATTATTTTTAAATAATAATAAATTTCATTATCACCAATGAATAATTTAATGAAAAGTCCTCATTTAGAGTTAGAAGAGTAGAAGTAGCAGCAGCAGCACCACCAACAGCAGCGCAGCAGCATTAGCAGTAGTATTATTTAGTAGTAGTAGTGTAGTAGTAGTAGTAAGTAGTAGTAGCAGTAGCATTAGCAGCAGCAGCACATATTAGTACAATCGCAGCAGGACTGGTCAACGGCCGTAACACTATCCATGTAAGATGTAGGCCTAGCAATAGTGCAATGAATCGTTAAACACATTAGATAGATATGCATATAGTAAAATAGAATAGGGCCGTATCACTATGACTAGTAAAATCTCAATTCCTGTGCCTCAGTTCAGTAGCTTTCATTCTCCAATGTATTTATAAAATACACCACCTGGTTTTGGATAATGATATATGATACCCAGATCACACAAGGTCATCATGTTCATGTATGTACAAGTACACTGAACTGTGACCTTAGTGGATGAGCCGATTCCCTCATGTGATTAATGCCTAATTTTGCATGATTCAACAGGTGTTTCTGTACGCCGAAACAACAATAATGATTACAGAGGTGAACGATATGAAAAACATGAAATTGACATTTGTATATTCAATTAGGCACACTCTCCATCTTCTTCTTCTTGCGATGAGGCAGCAGCTAATGTTGTAAGACGGTGGAGCCAGCTCACTGTTGATTGGTTGGGGTTTGAGAAGTCTATGTCCACCGGGTGACGAAAGGCAGGGTCCTCATTGAGAATGTTGATCCCAGGGTCTGTGATGGAGAACCACATTGCAGGCTGTAGATGGCCGCAGCCCCATCTGTGCATATTGCTGTGGAAGCGACCTACTCCTGCGCGATCCGGTTTAAGGTGACCCATTCCTTGGTTGAAGATTGCTACCAAGTGGTAGTTCTGTCAAAATTATCGGAGGATGGCACAAAACAGATCAACAACATGCCCCGCGCCCAGATACTTTTTCAATATACTTGGGTACGTAGCGTTTGTAGGTCGTTACGGACACGATTAAAGTTACGTGACGAGCTTTATCTGCTAGACAGCGAGTCAATCCCAGCTCGCCTATATTGCACAACGCTAATGTGCGCCCGTGGATAACTAATCATTTAGTTATTCACATATCCCTGCATAGAACAAAACAAACGACAAAAATACAATGATATTTCGTCGGTTTATTACATAGTGGACAGAGTTGAATTTACCATTTTTACATACGGCCCGTACGCGGGTGGGTGGGGGGTGAGGGGTGGTGGGGGGTGGCGGTGGGTGTTGCGTGGGGTGCTTCCCCCAAATCTAAAAAAGGGAAAACAGTCCACTTTTTTTGCTGAATCTTTTCTTAAAAAGGTCCAAAATTCCAGAAATTTTTTTCCAGAAAGTCCCTTTTGGGTTGACGAATACTCGAAAGTCCAAAAAGGACCATTTAGGGATTAGGTACACTTTTACCAAAACACGTCCCGCACCACTCCCCCCACCCCCCCCCCCCAAAAAAAAAAGCCTGCGTACGGCCCTGTTACATACTTTCTAAACATCTCTATTCACAGCCTTACATAAAGTCATTGCCTTGTCGACACACACCTTGATTGGAATTTTATAAGTAACACAGTGTCATTCCCAATGTCCTGAAGGATGGAATCTACACCTCTTTACATTCACCCAAGTAACACAAAATGTCAGCGTCCGTTCGATAGCCGTAAAAGTGCATGTGAACTCGCAACATTTCTACTAATGTTGGCAAAAAAAATCCTACAGCTCATAGATAGATTAACATATAAAATATATATATATTTATATATACTGATTACAGAGCTCTACTTACCGGTTGGCACTGGTGTCTCCATCTTTCTTATTTCGCAAGCTAACATAGCTTCAATGATGGCTGCCCGTAACTCATCGCTAGCTGAAGCCATTACTACGCTCTGTAAAGTCAAGTGAAAAAGACAAACATCATTAACAAATATAATTCATCAAGAAGCACTTTTACTCGACAGATATATGAAACACTAATACTGGATGACCTGCTGAGAACGGATTAAGGAATTAAGTTAAAATCGCTTAAACATACAGACTGTCCCCCCAAAAACTATACAATCAAAGATTAATTTTGTTGGCCAACAACTTAAGTTCATCTCAACTGGAGGTTGACTGATTCTTTTTAAGAAATGTTCCAGCTTTCATAAGATTTTTAGTTGGTGTAGTTTAGGGGTCTGGTTCAGGAGTAATGGCCAATTATCTAAGACACTTGAAAAACCCATTGGCCCAGTTTCGGCTATCCCGCTATCAACACAGTTTCCATTGAAAATCAACTTTAAAACATTCTCTATTGAAAATTAAAAAAAAAAAGAAAAAAAAGAAAAAGGTAAAGTGCTGCTCCTTGTGAAATAACATAATTTATATGTGTATAATGTTACAATTGCCAATAAAATACATGTACATTGGGAAATTATAATCCAAACAATCGTGTTGTCTCAGCCTTACACCAGGAACCAACCTCGTTGAAAGTAATCTCAGGCCTTTGAACACCCACCATCTTTTCCTTTCTTGTTCTTTGTTCAACACTGGTTTCTGGATTATGTTCCTCCCTGGCCTCTTGGAGGCAGTGGGGAACGGGGTGAGGGGAAATTGGCCCTCCCTTTACAGCGTTGTCAGCACATTTTCCCCCAAACAGAGACTTGTGGGTGTCCCCTTGGTTTCAACAGTAAAATTCCCAACATTTACATGAATTTCATGATTACTGTCCCCTGAGAGTGAGTCCCCTATTTCCCCCACAACATAATTTCTGGTACTTTCACTGTTTGAAAAATAAGATATTGATTAGTTCAATGCATGGTAATACATTCACTCTGATCTTTTGTTTGAAAACAGTTTAATCCCACAAGATGCGACATACCTTATTACCTTTAGTTTCTTGATCCTTCTTGTGAAACTAGCCCAAGTGGTATTTTATCATTTGTGTTCGATTGACAATATCTCCGGTTAGGGTGCATCAAATTGGATAAAATAAAAACGAGGATTTAGCTTAGGAACTAGTATAAAAAATAAAATCAAAATATATCTCAAAAATGCAGTGTTTATATATTTTTTTAAATTTTTAGTTTGATTGTATAGTTTTTTTTTTTTGGGGGGGGGGACAGTCTGTAGTTTTGTTTCTCACCCCTTCCTCCACCTCCACGGGGTTGGTGATATTATTCTAAGTATTTGTTTTTGTTGTTTTCAATGATCATACTTTCTTTTAAATTGTTTAATGATTTATTAACTATTTAATGTTGTCCAATGATAAGATATATTATATAGTATTTTGTGGGCGTCTCGGACCCTTAGAACCCTTAGAATACAAAGGGGGCTCTTCGTATTCCACAAACACACTGACAGAGGATTGGGACTGTTTCTCACTGAAAAACCTACCCCCCCCCCCCCCCCTTTTTTTTTTTTTTTTTTTTCTGGATTATGTTCCTCCCTGGCCTCTTGGAGGCAGTGGGGAACGGGGTGAGGGGAAATTGGCCCTCCCTTTACAGCGTTGTCAGCACATTTTCCCCCAAACAGAGACTTGTGGGTGCCCCCTTGGTTTCAACAGTAAAATTCCCAACATTTACATGAATTTCATGATTACTGTCCCCTGAGAGTGAGTCCCCTATTTCCCCCACAACATAATTTCTGGTACTTTCACTGTTTGAAAAATAAGATATTGATTAGTTCAATGCATGGTAATACATTCACTCTGATCTTTTGTTTGAAAACAGTTTAATCCCACAAGATGCGACATACCTTATTACCTTTAGTTTCTTGATCCTTCTTGTGAAACTAGCCCAAGTGGTATTTTATCATTTGTGTTCGATTGACAATATCTCCGGTTAGGGGCAGTCTGTAGTTTTGTTTCTCACCCCTTCCTCCACCTTTTCCGGGGTTGGTGATATTATTCTAAGTATTTGTTTTTGTTGTTTTCAATGATCATACTTTCTTTTAAATTGTTTAATGATTTATTAACTATTTAATGTTGTCCAATGATAAGATATATTATATAGTATTTTGTAGGCGTCTCGGACCCTTAGAACCCTTAGAATACAAAGGGGGCTCTTCGTATTCCACAAACACACTGACAGAGGATTGGGACTGTTTCTCACTGAAAAACCTACCCCCCCCCCTCCGTATTTGAATATCACAGGGACAAGAAATCAATTACTTCTTTTAATGAGCCCTATATGGTTATTTTTGCGATGCAATTATTTCTTTGATAGTTCTACTTTTAAAGCTGTAACAACAAGAAACAAATTAATTTTAAAGTTGAATCACCACCAAACAACACTAAACCATTATAGCGTTTTCATGTCTTTATCCTTGCTACAGTGTAGGGTGTGTTCATCCAGAAGAACTGGTCAACTATAGCCAATTATTAACAGTCTGGCATCGAGGGAAAGAGGGAGGTATGATCTTGGTTCTCAAAGTGGCACAAGATTTTAACTCTTACGGTAAGGGCAGTTCACAAGTTACGCGCTACATTTGTACAACATGTTGGAGTAACATATTGCGTGTATGCTCTCGAGATACTTCAGTCGACTTTGAGTCTCGCTTACTCCTTTAATAAACATATGCAATATTCGAAATTAAGGACAAAGTCGTTTGTGTACGAGATTTATACCTTATGCATAGCCAATGCAGGCGCATACGAAACATTGACTACTTTCTACAGCGAAATAATACCAATCTCGTACCTGGGGAAGAGTGCTCGCTCACTGTCCCATGATATTCATATTATGATTGCAAACAGTATTTGCATATTGCGATCTTTGTTCACCTGTTAACGGTAGGCGAGAATAAAGGGCTGCGATTAAAACAAATATATGGATAAAACAGACAAAAACACCAATCAACCCAAAACACCAACAAAAGAAGCGCATTTAAAAGTCAGACAATTACAAAAGCTTTCGACACAAATATCCCACGCGTAAAGCGGCCAGCGCGAAAACAAATTAGGACCCCCTGACCACTTAAGTGTTAAGGAAATGACATATTAGCATTCATATATTGCCATATTAACAGCAACATATTGTTCTCCAGTGTATCAAACGTGTATCTATGGCTTCACAAAGGTACCCATTATCTAAGAACATTGTTGATTTAAAGATACACCCACCTGCTCTAACTTGAACATTTTAGTTCGGGTAAAATGTACTCAGATTTGCCTAACCACTTGACAGCGTAGAGGGTAATACCATGCCCTCAAGACTTTGATGGAGTTAGGTAAGATTAACTGACCCTTGACCCTTCCATTTATTGGTCCCGTCGGGGTGCTTTGGCATTTGGCCTTGTGAACCGGAAGTAGAACTTGTGTGACCTCAAAATATTACGCGAACTGGAAAACATGAAAACTCGCTAGCCGCGGTCTAGTGGTTAACTAATATCTTACTCAAAAGATCGGGATTGTTGCCCCTTTAATCCCCATTTACTAATCTTTGGTTTTAATCTGCAAGACACCTCGGAAGTTAGATAACATTCCTGTAAAATGAGTTCAAAAACGAAAAAAAAAAAGGTTTTAGTTTTAAAAAAAATACTTTTCTTTTAGGAAAACCGAATTAGAGCAAGTGAGTAGCAACTCATGAATTAAACAAGGAACTGTAGGATATTGCAAAACAACCGAAATGGAATGAAAAATTGCAGTATAACTCAATACCCTGACATGTGATTCGGTTTACTTAATCTGGTTATTCCTGCCAAACAATAATTCTTCCGAGTCTAGACATATCCCCAATTCCCAATTTCTTAATCATTGAAGTTGTTTTGTCACTGCCGGTTTTGATATCAAATGGAAACCAGACATTAAAATGCATTGACATTGTCTAATAAAATCAGCACTATCTTCGGCAAGGAGATGGAGAGTGGGATAGGTAGTCGATATGTGTAGCTTTACTTAAAGGTGTGTATTTTGGGGGAATATCATGTATAAACGTCTGGGAAAATGTAAAAGTTAAACAAGTAAATGAATTAATTTAGTACGTCGAAGTATTTACTTATACTCTTCCTGATATGTTGTAAGTGTATGGTACACTCTAAATTTCATGAATGATACACTCGATAGATTTCTCAAATTTAAATTGCAGACAATTAGATTCGGTTAAGATTTGCTTTGCACTTACAAATCTCATAAAAATAGGTAATACATATCATATTTTAAGTAAAAGTACCCTTTTAATTTTTCTATATTCAGGGTGAGTAAAAAGTGCAATAAGGCAAAGAAACCATTTTCCTTTAGAATCAAGTTAAACGTTTCCGTATACGAATGCTAAATGGCACCTTATGACAAATGAGCTAAATTGCTTGTACTGTTTCATTTCTTTATGAATTTTTAACTGAAAATCCCCTTTAAAATGACTGATTGCGATTGATTGATTTATCGATATTATTTATGTTTAAATTTATTTGGAAGTGTTTTGTTTTACTTGCTTTGCTTATTATTTTTTTTTTAATTTTGTGTATTCTGTTGTGGGGGATTTTTTTGGCTTACAGACAAAAATGAGAAACCTAGTTTGTATAGGAGACATGGAATCGGCAGGTGGTAGGCCAAACATAGATAATGCCTAGTAAATCATAGGGTTATAAATCAGAATTTCCATGCTAGATTTGTGGAATAAGTTTGAAGATTTGTTTGCTATAGTTTGAAGGGTGCTGAATCAGAATGTTTGGTCCAACCTCTGGGAAATGTGGGGAACTTTTTGTAAAATAAGGGGGTTAAAATTAGTACAGGGATAATTTGAAATCAGGTCAAATTGTGTTTTAAATGTACATCGACCTCTAGTACAGCCTTATTGAGGTTCAAGGTCCATCCTGGGGTAAACCTTATACCCAGTGCCCGATTCGATTGAAACCGTGTCCAATTGTTTCGACGTCTTGAAACTTATTTTTACGATGTTGTCATTTGGTGTTCGTATTCATCATGGGACAAATGTAACAAGGTCTAACAGGGGTCTATAGATAGGGGTCACGAAAACGTGACCTCAAATTGTATACAAGAAAGAATTGAAATTAATTTTCTGCTTCAGTAATATGACAGGGCAATAATTTTGACCAACTTTTTCAACAAAATGTGATCCACTGATTTTTTTTTGCCCCAGAGTGACCTTGACCCTTATCAGGGCTGTAGCCGAGTAACTAATGTCGTAACCTATACAAACTCTAAAACCTTTATTAACCCTAACATGAGACAATACATTTGGTGTACATTTAAGCACAATTTGAGGAGCTTTCAATTTACCCCTGTACTAATTTTAATCCCCTATTTTACAAGTTTGTCCCACACATTTCCCAGAGGTGGACCCAAAATTATGATTCAGCACCCTTCAAACTATCTAAAAAAACATCTTCAAACCTTCTTTCCCTTCCCCAAACTTCTAGATGGGATTCTCGTTATAACCCTGCTATAAGGTGTGTAGATGACATGGCAAGTAAAGCACGACTGTATGGAAAATGAAGCACCAGGAGAGTGCGGCAAATGTTTTTGGCCCCAACGCCATGATACGCATCACGAAGTGAGGTGCGCTCTTTCCTCCTGATTCACGCACATCTTCGCGTCTCTTCCCTTTCGTTCCTGACCAACAAATTAATAATCAGTCTGTAGAGTAACATAACCGTATCATGTTGTAGTGAGGACTTTGACAAAGACGTGCAGCGGTATGGGCGAGCCAGATGTTTAGGAAAGTTCCTCACTTAAGATGATGCACTCGGGTTTACTCCTATTTTAAGAACTAGAGTAGCGTTGATATTAAAAACCCATTCCAAAATTAGGCAGATTTTGTGTGAACCCTGCATGAAAACATGAAAGCCTCGTAAAACGAACAGAAAAAAATCTATTTTGAGATTGAAAAGGTCCGGACAAAAAATGATTTTTTTCTTCATGCACACATGAAATCGAAGCATACATACAGTTTAAATGCCTTTAGACAGGCATAGAGTTTTTACTATAAAGATGGCTTTTTTTTTTTTTTGCATGTTTTTAAGTACACTACCTATAGATAATATCTATCGATCATCTTCCCAAAACTGGCTGTTTTAGTTTTTTCATTTGTATAAGAGCGCCGTGCTTGTGATACGGAGGTTCCCGCTTTCGAATCCGTTTTTTTTTTCTTTTCTTCTTTTCTTTTCATTGCGTTCGCCGGCCACCCCCAGAGAAGATTACTAGATATTCAACCTTTTCCTACTACCTGGAGAGAAAGTAAAGTACCCTATGTCCGGACAGGGACCAGCTGCTAACCGCTGCTAACCGCCTTAAATCCAGCGAGAGTTTCTTAATGTCCGCCCACTATGAAATTAATGATTATTATATCAATAGGAAAGCTTTGGATATAATGAAAACGATAAAAAATAACATTTATTCCCAACTGCTACAGGTAGTCACAATTACACTGAAAGATTATTTCCTAGACCCCCACACAAAACAAAATGAAATTCTTCCAAAATTAGGCGCTAGGCCTGTGACGTCTTAGTAAACGGTCACTAGAGTCATTTACTAAACGCACGCACAACTGGTTTCGGAAATATTTCGTAGTCTTTCAATCTTTAAAACTAAAATGATGAAAATAACCAAGCTGACCCCTCAAAATATGCAGATGAGAATCAGAATCAGAATTGGGATATTCCTCGTCGGGAAGTAAACCCCCGGATAGCGAAGAGCTAGCCGGGGTTATTTCCTGGTAAGAAATCCCCGGCGAGGACCCAACGACGAAGGTGATACCGGGGATATCGTGGGGTGATGCATACACCGTTAAGCTGCTGGTAGTGTTTTCATAATGAACGGCCACCCGTCATAGCGTAAGAAAT
The DNA here is from genome assembly GCA_023653785.1 of Ophioderma brevispina. NCBI lineage: Eukaryota > Metazoa > Echinodermata > Ophiuroidea > Amphilepidida > Ophiodermatidae > Ophioderma > Ophioderma brevispina. The sequence goes on from JAMKCH010010047.1 coordinate 95,919, forward strand.
CAGAAGATTATGAGGTGACAAATTGATGAAAAATTCGGTTAGAAAAAAACAATTTCGGATTGGTAAGTTTTAGTATTATGAAAAATTAAAAAAGAAAACATTGTTATGGATAAAGTCTCAGTGCAGGTCATCGATCATAGACTTAAGCTTATGCATGCATCTCTTCAGTTTCCTGCGGCGCCTCGCTTCTTTCCCTTTTTTCCGGTTGCCCCCTGCTTTTTTGTAAATTTTGATGATTTATATAGCCGATTTGGGATTCTAAATAAAATAATCAAAGACCCTTCCGTTGTCTTACGTTTGGTTGTTTCTTATGAAATCTTCGTCAATTTCAGCTCACTGAGCCTCCAAGTAACACACTCACCACCATTCAGTCCCGCCGGCCGCGGGTCACACACCTCCCCTGTAATTGAAGTCTATAGTGCTTCACAATATTAATCCTCGTAGCACCAAGTCCCAACAATTTCTCATCTTCCATTCTCTTCTTACATTGCAACAACATTTAATACATACAGAATGCCCGCATATTGTTAGTAACATCATGACTGACTGTACATTGTTTACATATTTGCACTGTGTTTACGTGAATCCGTGTCAAACCGAAATGCGGTCTCATCGTCATGCATTTATAATAAGGTAACTGGGCTATATTTTTGGGGGCGTAATTGAAAATACGGGAAAATCCGTGGCAATTTTTTTAAGCCCCCCTGCTTTCATAAAGACAGATAAAAACCGAAACTGTATTCTATTGAGATGTAATCATAATGTCATGGTGTGTGGACTTTAGCAAGGTCTAACCCCCTTGGAACAGTAAATCTAAGGAGTTTTTAAGAGGGTCGCCTTGTGGAAAGAATACTTGCTATGCAACCAATTAACATCTATTGGTATTGAACCAGGTAAGCATCTTCTACCTGGAGATGACTCCTGATGGCTGAAGGGGAGATTGTCGGAATTAAGAACCAGAACGGTTTGCTCTAACTTTTCCTTGAAGAAGTGGGGCTACTTGGGCCTGCAGAATTTTTGAAGCAAGCAAGATTTATACCACTCTGGCTGGATCATATTTGAAGATTTGAGAGCCACTGTGCTGGAGACGAGAACCCTCCTGGAGAGTAAAAATTTCAAGCATTACTGAATTTGGATATATTTGTTGGCTCTTTGATATTATAGGCAGTTGTATAATCAGTAGATATATGAAAAGTGAAAGATCAAGCTATCCCTTGTTACCGAAATCAAAAGTATATGGGGGTAGATCGTCCTGTGTTACTTGGTTTGTGAATGTTTTTATTTACACTGTTGCTCATAAAGTTGGAAATAATGTTGGATAGGTGAATGATTACATAGAGTCTCTGGTTGAAGTGAATCCATGCATAATTTTGAATTACGTAACAATGCCTTTTGTTGGGCGTTATAAGATGCAGGATGCGTCTGTTGTTTTGTTTGTTCCTTTTCCGTGCTCTCAAGCCATACAAGCGGCCCAAGTTTTTCCGAGTTGGTGGGACATACCTTAACAACAAAAAAAACTAACACAGAGGTTCCCTAGGTTTTATGCCGCGTCCAACGGCATTGTAATACGCGGAAGAGTGCTTGCTTCTCCGACGGGGGAGTACAAACAAAGCCAGAGTCTCATGCTTTTCCCTCGGGATATCGCAGAGTACGGTCCTGTACCTCCTCAGACAGCATTCGAAGAGGTGGGTATTTTGTGAGGCCACGAAAATCTTCAGGATGATTACGATTGACTACCAGACGAATTGATCCCGACTGCTTAACCCTCATCTTTCAAGTGGTGGTTTACCACCCCCAACTCAACTTTGCTCTGGTGCCTAAAATGTCAAAACTTTCGTGTAAAAAGCTTCCAAGTAATCATTCTCTCATCCTTTCTGTCATTTAGTGAAAAATTGTGAAAAGGAGGCTTTTTTATAACGCAAAATTGGATTTTCGCCTATTTCTGGGAAAATGAAGATTTTGCCGACTCGCGGACGTGATACGTCATTGTGACGCCATACAGGTATGTTGGTACTTGATTAGGTATCAATGGAAAAGTAGGGGACCAAGCTATCCACTGGTTCGCAATCATAACATCGGTGCTTATCACGAATCTCGGGGGGGGGGGGTGGGAACCCCCCTCCTTGGTAATCCGTGTTACAAAAAGAGCCTTTGGGTTAATCTGTGCCGTAGAGCCCGGAATTCCAACAGCCGTCATCGTTGTTTGTTGGAAAGAACACTATGAATCAACGTTTCCCGCCCAACTGTTAATCAGAGTTGTCTTCAACACGATTAACGAGCAAGACGAATGACCAAATTTGGTCCACACCCAACAGTTTCACCACAGAAGTTGATCAGACTTTGCTGGGCGAGGGAGCACAGAAGACTACAACCCGGACACTGGGCGATATGTTGGTTTTATTAACGAAAGCCCGCTACATCCTTGACCATAAAGTGGAAGACAGGATTCGTCGAGTACGTGGTAAGAACCTCCCGAGATGCTGTTTTCAAGAATCGACTCAAGATGGGGCGGCAGTGATGGTAATGGGCCGTATTTCCTCCATGGTCCGTTTTTCCTCTTCTGAGGAAAAACGTCACTGATGGTGCCCAGATTGAAACATGAACCGGACATTCTTGAAAACTACTGCGGTTCACATGCAAGAATGGATTTGTGGCCAAAATTTTCCACACTGCAGGCGACAACGCACGCTGCACAGAGCTGCTGTAGTGAGACAAATTCTTGAGGCAGAGGGGATGGAGCTGATACCATGGCCTGCTTGCTTCTCTGATATGAACCCTATCGACCAGGCCTGTGATGCCTTAGGCCAAGCCATTAATGACAGAGACAATCTTCCTCAAACGCTAAGTGACGAGTCAACCGGCTCAGACCGATAATGGTGCGAAGGCTTGGTTGGGTTTTATATGATTTTTTACATTCTTGGCTAGGGTTAATTCTTGCCACGATTTGTAAAAATTTTCTTGTCGCACGCTGTCCATGGAACTTCCAACCTATACTTTTGGCCGGCAATCCGGCCTGCAAGCGCCATGACCTGAATTCTTCAAGTGACCCGAGAGGCTCATCTGAACCGACGCCGCGGAGACCATGGCCCAAGAGCCCCCCTCCCGGTTATGCCACTGACCCCAGAGTTTAACTGGAAGTGGTCAATATTTTGGTACTAATGGGACCTAAATTTAGCTCTCAGTGTAAAAAGGAATGGAATATTCAGCGCGCAACTTAACATGTGGGTTTTTTGGGATCAAGGTAGTTTAAACACTTCATATCAATATGGCCATCCTCCTTGAAAGCTCCATTTCGGATATGCTTGATTTTCCTTTTCTAACCATACACAAAAACAAAAAAGCGTTCGGTTTAACTTATGCTCAATCCACTCAAGAGTATATTAGTTTCAGAAACATTCTACAACTATTATTACATTATTATTATACTTACAATCCGTAAGAACGAGCAAGTCATGCCATAGACATGACAACAAGAACGGACTGAAAAATGACCCCCATCAATGACCTTTGATCAAAATTCTGTGAACAGCACTGATCCCTTCACACTGGATAGGCTATCAGCCGCTCGAACGTGAGTGGAAACCGGAAATTGCCCGGCGGCCATTTTGCTCTACGCAAGAAACGATTTCTCTCACAGTACAAAGGAATAGGGAAACTACCGAAAGGGACAGAATTTAGGCGATAATTTGCGCGAATGTCAACGTTTTGTTTAATTAATTGGTGTGGATTTTAATCGTTTAGTAGAGAGAGAGGAGGAGTAGTGCGGGTAAATTTTCGAACAAAATGTGATTTTCAAAAATAAAAAACAATAAACATTTTAACAAAACAAAAAATGTAAAAACAAATCTTTAGGAAAAATGCCCTTCCACTCTACGTCAGGTTTCAGCGCAAAGACAATAATTCAATCAGTAAGTGCTTTGAGACTATTCACACAGATATATTAGCTGTTATTAACCACCTTCACAAGATTTTTGTCTAACTTACAAAAAAAAAAACTTTCTGGTAAACCAAATTAAATTAAATTTTAATGTAATTGTCAATTGAGCCCACAATTGACATGTTTTAATTGTTATACGCTCCAAAGTGATGGATGTGGGAGGGACACCACTTTGAAAGAGAAGTAGAACAACAAACGCTAGTACGATGCAGGAATACCACAGACACTTCACGTGATTTTAGTAGTACCAATGGATAGCCTTCATCCTACTCTTTACTCAAAACCCTCTTTTTTACCACTCTTTCGGATCATCCTACATCCTAACTAACCTACTTTTTCATTGATATCAAAATGAGTACCGAACATGCCCAGCATTACTTCAAAATTACGTCAAAAGTTCGCATGTTCAGCAAATAGGGGAAAATTCAAGTTTTACTCCAAAAAAACATGGAAAAGTTAAGGAGTAATCTAATTTTTCACTGCGTTTTCACGCTTTACATGATTTGAATGACCTATTTTTATTTCCAGACATTTAGTGATATTGTTTTTGATTCAGTAAAATGCAAAAAAAAAATCATTTTTGACCCTATATCATGTATTTTTTACTACTTTCCATAACTTATGAACATCATAGTGGGAATGTGGTGTTTACTTATTTTGATACCATGCCTTGAAAAGAAGAACGCTAAGCGATTCTGGTGGATCAAGTTTAAAGAAATTGGAAAATGAAAATCACAGGGGGTGGGTAACCCCCCCCCCCCCAACCCTACCCCATGGATGGCTCAGGTAGATGAGTTTTCCCCCATATTTTAGATTTTGGTGTGATACATTGGTAAGCTTCTTTTTATTTCTGTAAATGACCCCATATTCTCTTTTTAAAAATATTGCTTAGATATTTGAATAAAATTCGGGGGGGTCTTGGGATTTTGGTCGTGGCACCAATGCTCGCTACCATAAAAATGGTATCTAGCTGCAAATGTGGAAACTTTCCTCTAGGGGTATATCCTTAATTTCTTTATTCCAAATATCACATATCAAGTTCTAGTCCCACTTAGGGTATCAAATTTCAGTTGTGATTGTGACTGATTCAAAGATACACATAACGCACATTTAACATAAACATTCAGCAAAATAACCTGAGTGTGGTTTTTTCTAACAGCCTAGCACAAGTGATGTAATTTAATTTTTTGTATATTGGGCCAATGGCTATTCTAAAGTATTGTTCACCGTAATGAGAACACGTCCTGCAAGGGGTGTCATGAATATTACTACAAATGGTTCCTCTTTAGGGGTATTATTTTCACTAAAAAAAATAATATAATTTTACCAAAACATGTCCGCTAGGGGTTTATTGCCATGAAAATTGGTCCCATTAGAGGTCGTGTTTCTCAGAACCCTGGGATGTGCATGCATGGGACCCAACAAACCCCAATCACAAGCTATCCATTTCTACTTGTATCCAGCGAAAATACTCATGAATTTTATAGCATTTTAGACCCATAGCCCAGTGCAAGTACATACAGTATAATGTACAGCGTATAGGCAATTTAGTGTATACCAGTATCATCACTAAATCAGTCGCAAAATAGGCTGGAATTCACTCGATTACTTCTACTCAACAGTTAATTTCAGGCAAACGGGCAACATACTCCACAGAATTCAAATGACTTGTATTTTTTAGATAGTGATGACCAGAAAGTACTCTATAAATAACGTCCATGTAACTCATCCCAAGAACCCGTGCAAACCGGTGAATGTTTTGCGTAGGACGTCAAAATGGACGCTGTGCAACTTCCGGTATCTCTCCGCTCGCTATTCAAGATCGCGTTGAGACAAAGGCATCCAGTGGTTTAGAGATCAGTGGTGGAACAGCCATAACACATCCAATGTCAAGCCGCATGACTCAGCCGCGTCACATTCAGGGCTTGTGGAATAAAGAACACAGTTTAAAGCAATCAAAATACTTTGACTTCCTGTGACCATCTAGATGTCCTTGACAGGGGTAAACATTCATGTGGAAATATTCGTGCGAGACAAGGTCATTTGTGTAGAATCGGCATTTGTTATATCTGACGCATCTCCAGGCTAAATATGATGGATAAATTGCCTTGTATATCCTCTGAAAATTCGGTCCGACTCAAATCAACGCCCTAGACTACGAAAGGAGTTAAATAAACTTTAAACAAAAAATCACCATCGGTAAAGTTACAGGATGAATGTTTCCTTGATTTTCCCTATTGACAACAAATATCTAGCAGTGGTAACAGTTCCTCTGGCCATGACATTCGTATGCAATAAACGTATTGACGAATAAAATAAAGATTTTTTTCTTTAACCGAATTATACTTCTTCTTTGCAACCTACAACATAAATAAAATCATTCACATAAAACAGCACAGCGATGTTTCCATCTAGAATATTCATTTCCCGAAGCAACCGGATGACGTGAAAACTTGACACCTAATCAATTAATAATTTCAAGAAGTCGTTTACATTCTCGAGTTAACACACAACCGCATTTTGAACAACTTTGTTATTTTTGTCGTATACAACAAATTGAAAGTTAATATATTTTCCTTTTTTTCGATAATTCAAGTTTATTTATTCCAGCGTTCACGTTGGCAAGCAATACGTATTACATTAAAATACTACGGTGTAACGCATTTGAGTTGGCTTTTAAAAAAAGTTGCGATTTCATTTTGCAACGCAGTCCAACTCAGGAGATTGTTCTTTTTACTGAAACCAAATAATAACGTATTCTCGTTTGCCGGTCACAAGTACGTCATGTCCCCAACAGCCCTTGGGGTACTAGCAAAATTTAAATAGGGGCTAATTTTTGGTTGCGCGGGTGGGGGTCGTCGCCCCCTCAATTCCAAAGGTACATATTTATAGAAGGGTGGCTTAGAAACTAAATATAGACCACTGCATATTAATAGAAAGCCAAAAAAACTTAGCAGACATGCAATTTATAAGGGTAATATAAGCGAGTCGATAATCAGGCACTGGTGCTGCACAACAATAAGCAACAACATTGTTCATATCCCGATTGACCTCCGTGGACCAGCCCAGATATCCTTGATTTTTTATGTTTGGATGGGGTAGGAGGTCAATCGGGATAGAACAACCTAGGGTCTGATTATCGAACTCCTTATTATCAGCAAATTTGCCTTTGACATTTATTTTTACCATTTTTAGTTGGATCAAATTGTGAACAAATCAAGTTGCCTTCCTTATAGTTTACAAGTAGTCTTCGACTTTAACGGCATACCCTAACATTGGTGAGAAAAATTATTATAAATGAAAGCTTTTAACATCTAACCCTTGGCATTTTAACGTTCACCAGGGAGCGGTACCCCCTGGATAAAGACGAGGGTTAATCCGGATGTAGTTCAAGAAGAAGAAAAGCTGTGATTAAGCAGTTAACTTTAATGGACACTATTGAACAGAAAAAAATAAAATTTAAGGTATAAAGTTCACAGGTTGTTACCATTTGCTTTGATGTTCTGACTGTCCGACGGTCGTATCAACACTATGTACAGGCACTTTACACTCTAAAGTGTATTTTCCCAAGAACGATCTTCCAACCATATGACCACGCCGTTCCATTAGCAGTGGGAGAGGAGGCTACTACCAAGGAAATATCGATAGAATTTTTGGACTGAAAAAAGCGTCCCACAAAAAAATTAATTATGTTAACCCTATACATTGTACGATGAATTAACATCAATGTTTCATCAGATGCCCTGATTACACTTACCTTACTGTATCGCTTATATGTATTACATAGAACGAAGGTTATTAACAAAAATCTTACAAAGCCTACAGCTAAAGAGACATATTTTAATTCAGGAAGTTGAAAGAAAGTAAATAAAAATAAATGTGGCCTCTGCAATGATGGCAACTAGCTACACTCCAGTGATTTTAAAAATGATTAAGCTTGTGATTCCTTCATGACGATTTCAAGGTCACGATTTATTCAAAGCCTTTCAATTCAACTAATACGCAACGGGTTCGATCCCGGCTCTTAAATTAACATCAAAATAGCTGCTTTATTAATTCAAAAAAGTATTCAGAATTTGTCAGTTGAAATAGGTTGCACAGGGCAGCTTATACTACTTACAAGACAGTATACCTGTTCAGATTATAAAAGACCGAAGGTTGGACAAAAGTGATATCTTTGGACAACTGGCAAATATATACCTGAAGCAGTACATCTTTACTTTTGATCATCATCCTGCCCACACCAGCACCAAAGATCCGCTCTTCAGAAAACGTACTTTAAATTTCATATCATTATTCATCATGTGATGGCTGACATGATGAAGCAGGCCGGATATTCTTCTCTAAAGAGTTGTGTGAATTACATCTTTTTACATGACTTGTTGGAAAATTAATCTATGCACTGTTACTAGTGGTGTTGATTCCTATGGAAGGAAATGGTCTTCCAGCTAGTGCCAACAAAAAAGTTATTTTAACCTGAAGTGTTACCAAAACCTTCAGGTGATTACCCTACAAATTGAAGACCTGCCACTGCTTCAGGTTATTCAGTGGACTGCCATCCCTTCAATTATGCACTGCTTTTAATCTCCTTGTTGATATTGTGCTGCATCATACAATAGCAATTTATGCACAATGCTAATGATCATCCTATGCACACCAAGGGATTAATCAAAGGGACTCTTATATTGCTATCCACCATACTGCTTTACGTTAAACCCATTGAAATAACTTCAAACTTTGCCGGATATGTACCCCAGCCCAGGGCTCGCCCTACTGGGAATCATTGTAACATTTCTCGAATGCTAGCCATGGGTTTCGGAGTCAATTATAGTTAACAAGTTTGTGCCTGAATCTTCTGCTTAATTTAATTCTCTTCGAGGAAACACCGTAATATTCACATCCAATTTCTACTATAATAATAGCCCACATGTACCTTTCAAGTTATTGTGTGAAAAATGCGCCGACATCACCCACACCAGGACCACGTCAAGAGTGCTCATCCTGTAAGAAATATCATTTTAAAACTATCGGGTACAGTGCTCAGTTATGGTGTGAACACTTCCAATCGTAAATGTAGCGGCCGGGTCTTTAACAACAGTTTCATCAATGAATCACAGTGCACTGGTTAGTTCAACTTGCGTACATCCAACGCTTCCTCCATTCACAGACTCCTTTTTTGATTCATCTCATGCAATCTCTTCAGATTTTAGATGGTTCTCCAACAAGTCTACATATCATCCTTTACAATCTTGGTAATGGTGATGGGGAATCACTTTGAAGGCTCAAAGTATTAAAACAAATTACGTGAGGTCCAAGCTATTGTTCAAACTGACTCTCCATCCGTTATTGCTCCAACTGAGACAGGGCTCAACAGTTCTGTAACAAACCCCGCTGTTCTTCAGGACTACTTGATTTTTCGTAGTGATGGACAAAATAGTTAGAGGTGGTGGAGTTCTTCTGGCAATGTCCACCTGAGCTTGATCCAACTGTAGTGGATACTCCACCTATTGAGACACTCCCCCAATGCTTGAAAGCAAAGGCTGTCTCTTTTCCCTGAAGAATGAAAAATGGCTCTGCGGTGTAGATACCGATGAAGATGAGTCAATGGATCCAATGACCTGGAAACAATTTTTGGGGGGACTGTTTTCTCATATACAGTGGCATCATAGTTCTTGGCGATTTCAATGGGATTGGGTGCCTCATAGTCGTGATCCCCTTTACCCGGACCTATTAAATCTCGCCCTAAATCAATTGCCTCTCCCAACTTGTTCACGAAATACTAGCCCTCGTACAAGCAACTTAATCCGGATGATGGTAGTGTCCTGGACCTACTCTTCACCTCCAGACCTGATCGTATTTGTAATGTTAATGTACAGTGGTATTGGCAAGTCCGACCATTTGGGGTCAAGTTCCGCATCCGTGGGAATCCAAAGCGCCTTAGTCCTATAGTACTGTTTTAGTGCAAAAGCCGATCAAGTCAAATTACAAAATCGTGTTTGCGCACAGCTTGGGATTCGTACTGGCCCTGATAGTGATGAAGCTGGGCTCAATTTGTTGATTTATTCATGGCTTGTGTTAGGGATTCTCTTCCATACGGCGCCGTCAAGTAAACGTCCCAACATGGATTACCCCAGAAATGCATAAACTAATTTCCAAAAAAACATGTCTTTTCCGACGGGCTAAAGGTTCTCAACTTCACCCGATTGGGACGCTGTAAGAAGATCCGCAAACAAAAGTTACGAATAGGGATCAAATCTGCATCCAGTATTCATGTGCACTTCTTCTAATGCCGGCGATTGCAAAAAACGTTCTGTCATTTGTTCGCGTGTCGTAAAATATGAACATGACGTCCGTCTTTAAAATGATAAAACAAAATGATGTTCTGACCCAATCAAAATTGCTAAAAAACTTTTAACCAAACTTTTGCAAGTTATTTTACAAAGCCAACATCGAGGAAGATGATTCACAAGCTCCATCGTTACTGTTTGTATCTCTGTGACTGCAAAGCAGGTGTTAAAGTGTATTCATAATCTAAAAATGATGGTGATGTTGCCCTGAGGTATTCAGCTAGGAGGCTAAAGCCTTTGCTTGATCAGATTGCTCCTGTTCTGCCAATTGGTTATATTATCTTATCTCTGGCCGGCTTCCAAGTGGTTGGAAGCGTGCCAACATTGTTCCCATTTAAAAAAAGGGGATCGTTCTGTTGTTACTAATTACAGGCCGATGCATTAACTAGTAAATTTGCAAAATGCTTGAGAGTATCATCGTTGGTAACCTTAGGCCCGACATCGAAAAAATGTATTCTTTAAACAGCAAATGGCTTTAAACCGACTATCATGAGGCACATGTGCTTGATAAAACATGACTCTGGCCACTCTGGACAGTAGGTTTACACAAGTCGATCTTATTTCACTTGATTACAGTAAGATTTGACTCTATATCACATAACACATTAATTCCAACTCAGTTAAAACATATGCGATTAGAGGTCAGCTGCTCTTTTGGATTCACATTCTTTTGTTTTAGGCCGTGTTCAAAGGGGTACCTTCAGAGGTCACAATGCTGATTGGGTTCCCGTTCTCTCTGAGATCCCTCAGGGGTCTGTGTTGGGTCCACTTATTTTCACCATTTATGCAAAGATATGAGACAGCATCTACCCTCTGCCAAGGACAGTATGCTGATGCACCTTTTTATATCGTACCCAATTCAAAGTGATGTTGATGTTAAAGAAGGTACAATCGATCTTAACAAATTATACAGCTGGTCCACCAAAAATATACTTCAAGTGAATCCCACCAAATGGAAATTCATGTCATCTTAGAAAAAGTACTATTATCCGCCTCTTACGCTATTAATGATGTGCCCTAGATAAAAGTGGATTCTATGCCCCTTCTGGGTGTCATCATTTCCAAAGATCTGAAATGGGAAATTCAGTTAAAGCTGTTGTTGCTAGGAGTAACAAACTTCTTCGTTTCATTAGGCAGTAGACGGTGAAAGTCATCCCGATGTTCTCCTCCAATTATACCGTACCCTGGTGCTCCCAATTCTTGACTAGTGTTCACCAGTTTGGTCTCTTCATACCCAAAACCTTAAAAATGCATTGACGTGTGCAAAGAACTGCCACCAGAGCAATTCTTCACCAAAGGCGTATAGAACACGACTATAGTGCACGCTTAGAACGTCTCAACCTTGGTTATCTATCCCAGAGACGTAAATACATGTCCATCTGTCTTGTGGACAAGTGCCTTGCACTGTTGGTTGTACCGATTCCATGCCTTACCTGAATAAATCCAGGTGAACAACAAGGGACACAACTCAAACATATCAAATTCCACATCTCAAGCAAGAACGATGCCCTACGCCTACAAATCAGTCAGCACTTCCTAAGAAATGGGTCTGATTTACCATACCTGTCACGGATTCCTTGTGTGCAAACTTGTAATTGTTTCAAGTTGAAATTGCTGATCATTTCAAACAAATTCCATCATTTGTAAATTTCCATGTGTCGGGGGGGGGGGGGGGGGACACATCTTGGGCTTTTAGTGCCAATTTGGACGGGTATGTGAAGTCTGTGCCAAAAGTTCTTCAGTACAATTTTCATGTGATTATGTGTGCCCATTGTGTGTGTAGTGTTCTTTAAGGTGTATGCAGATGGATGTATTGTATGCAGGTGTGTGGATATGTGTGTTGTGGTGGTGTGTTTTTGTGGTGAGGGAGATTAAGGGTTTGCTGGTGGGGGGCTGTGTGCCATGGGGGCACTCCTGCTGGTGCTTTATGTATGTTTTTATGTCTTTTAATAACTATTTCTAATTTTAACTCTTATTCATTTTGTATTGTATAATTTGACCAGTAGGCAGAGGTGGGATGCACATCTTTCAGATGTCAGTGGTTCTCACTTTTGTTGTGCACTGGCAGCCTCTGCCTGCTGGTCCCCTTTTTTATGTGTGTCTTTATGTTAATTGCCAAATGATTAATAAATAATAAATAAATAAATAACTATTAAATTGAACAGAATAAGTGACCTTGAATCAACACTGACGATACAATTATTATCCATATCAGTTTCAGTTAAAGGTCACCTACACAAGCAATGTTGTGATTGGAAAAATGTTATTTATCTCTCATTCTTGGCTATTTTTGGATGTTTTTAATAATTCTGCCGCGGGCATACATTGGTGCACCAGCACCCAAAAATGTCTTGTTCTTTTGTATCACCAATGCAAATAATACGTTGTCAATTCAGAGCCCTTGCAAGGTACAGTCTGGCCGGGAATTCTATCCTGAAGGAATATTTGGCTAGCCAAAAGAATCTATTACTTCATTTTGAAGGTAGGTTAAAGGTAAGGGATGTAGGTAGGGTCAAGCGATGTCTGCGACGTGTTGTCTTCGACTATTAGGAAACAACACAACCAAACTGAGTAAAAGAATTAAATGTCACAACCTTTCACAATTCTCAAAAAAAAAAAAAACATATACTAGAACGCTATAAAGGACCATGTAGCTATAAACACCACACACATTACTTTTGGATAAACACACCACTTTTTTTCAAAAATAAGGTTTTAAAAAAAGTGGCACTTGCCGTATTCAAAGGTCTAAAGTCAAGACATTATCAAATTCACAATTATTTCATTCATGTCTTTAATTCATTGCGGTCTGAAGTAAATAAGCTTAGGCCAGCAAATAAAGAAAACAAAACAAACAATGTAGAAAATTTCCGTAAATAAAAGGTGACTTAAAGGCTGAGAGTAATAATATCTGGTAACCTTTCAGGCCCACCTCGAAAAAATATTGTCTTCTTCTAACAGCCAAAGGCTTAACAGGACTCTCATGCTGACACATTGTTGCTTGATAAAACCAATGAACTCTTGGCCACTCTGGACAGTCGCTTTACACAAGCCGCTTCCTTATTTCACTGGTTACAGTAAGGCATTTGCTCTATTCACATAACACATTAATTTCCAAATTCAGTAAAACATGCTATAGAGGTCAGCTGCTCTCCGGGATCACATCTTTGTTTTAGGCCGTGTCCAAAGGGTACCTTTTCAAGAGGTTAACAATGCTGATTGGGTTCCCGTTCTCTCTTGGATCCCTCAGGGGCTGTGTTGGGTCCACTTCTTTTCACCATTTATGTCAATGATCTAGGACAGCACTAAACCTCGGCATAGGGACAGTTGATGATGACACATTTTTATATCGTACAATTCAAAGGATGTTGAGGTTAAGAAGTTACAAGTCTGTCATAACAAATATACAGCTGTCCACCAACAAAGCACTTCGTTAATCCCACCAAATGTAAATTCTGTCAAATCTGTAAGAAAACTACAGCTCCAGTCTTTACTCTATTAATGATTTCCTAGATAAAGTGGATTCTCTGACCTTGGTGTCATCATTTCCAAAGATCTGAAATGGGACATTCAAGTTAAAGATGTTGTTGCCAGGAGTAACCAAACGTCTTGGTTTCATTAGGCTGTAGACGGTGAAAGTCATCCCGATGTTCTCCTCCAATTATACCGTACAATGGTTCTCCTAATTCTTGACTATTGTTCACCCCAGGTTTGGTTCTCCTTTCATACCCAAAAAACCTTAAAATGCACTTGAAGTGTGCAAAGAACTGCCACCAGAGCAATTCTTCACCAAAGGCGTATAGAACAAGACTATGGCACGCTTAGAACGTCTCAACCTTGGCTATAATCCCAGAGACGTAAATACATGTCCATCTGTCTTGTGGCCAAGTGCCTTTGACACTGGTTGGTTGTACCGATTCCATGCTTCCCTGAATAAATCCAGGTGAACACAAGACACACTAACATATTCAAATGTCACCATCCTCAAAGCAAGACCCGATGCCCTACGATACAACTCAGTCAGCCCCCTAAGAAATGGTCTGACTTACCATACCATGTCACTGGTTCCCTTGTGTGCAATACTTTTAATGGTTTCAAGTTTAATGGTGATCATTTCAAACAAATTCATCATTTGTAAATTTCCATGTGTGCGGGGGGGGGGGGGGCACTATTCTTGTCGCTTTAGTGCAATTTGACTGGTATGTGATAGTCTGTGCAATAAGTTCTTTAGTACAATATTTTCATGATGTTTGTTATGTGCCCATTGTGTTGTGTGTTGCTATAAGGTGTCTGCAGATGGATGTATGTATGCAGGTGTGTGCTATGTGTGTTTGTGGTGGGGGTAGTTTGTGGGTGAGGGAGTTAATGGTTTCTGGATGGTGTGTTGCATGAGGGGCCTACTCCCTGCTGGGGCTTTATGATATGTTTTAGTCTTTTAAAACTATTTCTAATTTTTAACTCTTATCATTTTGTATTGTATAATTTGACCAGTAGGCAGAGGTGGGGTATGCACATCTTTAGATGTCAGTGGTCTCATTTTGTTGTGCCCTGCAGCCTATGCCTGATGGTCCCCTTTTTTTTGTGTATTTATGTTAATTGCCAAATGATTAAGTAAATAAAGAAAACTAAAAAGATTTCCTGGTGAGGGCGCCCTCAATTTCCAAACAAAGATGAATATCAAACCTGTTACCGAAAATCCCGGCTCGGAAATTTGGTTATACACACTATACTTGGCACATAAATCTATACAGAATGTTTACTGCATCAAACGAAAAAAACCGATTCATCTCAAAATTACGAATTGGTGCATTTTCTATTACTATCTTTAGTTCTAAGTGATATTTAATTATTACACGAAAAAATATATTTTGAAAATCTTCTGATTCAGCCTTAGAAAGAGATTTCCCGTAAATTTACGTAAAATTGTTTAGAAAA